>VYZQ01008092.1:0-26303 GCA_013400655.1 Mystacornis crossleyi
AAAAAAAAGAAAAAAGCAAAGAAAATAATAAAGCAAAAAAAAGAAAAATAATAAAGCAAAAAAAAAAAGGCAAAACCCAAATAAATTTTTAAAAAAGGCAAAAAAAAAATCACAAACCAAATACAAAGAGCTGCTAAAAACACCCAGAGAGAGATATCCTTAAATCAACAACCTGCTCAGCCACTCTGCTTGGCTATTTTTATATATTTATGTCTGTTAAACAAACCACAATTTATCTCCCGGGGTTTTTGGGTGCAAAACAATCAGTTCTGGCCATGGAAAGAGGGATGGGGCTGAATGGCTCCCACAGTCCCAGTCTGGAAGGGTGGGTGGACTGGGAGAGGGGCTGCTGTGACAAAAGGCTGCTTTATATTCCCTCCTTCTCCACAGCCCGGCCAAGCACTGTGCTAACACAGGCAAAAATAATCTGAGAGGTTTCTGCAGCTCCTCTGCAAAGAGGGGAACAATAATGGCACAGCTCAGGTTTTTAAAGGGCAAAGAATAGAAAGAAAGACAAGAAGAAACCCCCTGACAGCCCCAGCTCTCTCCACCCCAATAAAGAGAGAACATCACAATAGGAAAATGAAACTCGAGAGCGAAGTCAGTCTCCATATTTGCAAAACGAGCGTTTTTAGACTTTTCTTTTTTAACTGTGGGCTCTGAGCAGATGGTCTGAGCCCCCCCAGAGGATTAGGAACACATGTGAAGGACCAGGAACCTGAACCACAGGGTTTTTATTAAACTGCACCACTCCTAGTTCAAATTTCATCCCGCTGAAGTGAATATTTTCTCTCTAAGGCAGCAGCTGCTTGGTGGGTCACCCCTCAGAGGTGCTTTATAAATGTCCCCACATGCAGCTGCCCAGACCTGGGTGTCCTCTGCCTGCTGATAACCCTGAGGGATCTCAGCGATGCCACCACCACATGGCTGAGGCCGATTTTGGGTCTCTAAGCCTGGATATTCATCCATGTGACACCTACAGAGGTCAAGCAGTGCTGACTTCAACCAGCTCCTCCACTGAGAGAGGAAAACCACCCAGATTTGGGAACTTCTGGAAGATTTCCGTCACTCCTGCAGGAACGCGTTCCCTGGGACTGAGCCACCAGAGGTTCCCATTGCCGTGGGATGGAAACCTTGCACTGGATCTAATTTGGATCTAATTAACCCATGCCACAAAACAGGCTTGACTGGAAGAAAGAACTCCTCTGCTGGCTTAGTTTGGAGCTGCTGGGCAAAGGTGTCCCTTCCATTTTTGGGGAAGAGTGAGAAAAAGAAGGTAAAAAAACCCAACTGCAGAAAACCCTTCCGAAGTGCCTCAGTTTCCTTTGGCTGCTCCCAAACTCCCACGGACAGGGCCAAGACTCTGACTTGCTGCTCCCCCTGTCCAGTTTGCACTGAAAAGGAGGAAACTCAGCTCTGAGAAGAGCTGGGAGGAGAGGAACGCGGGTTCAGGGCGTGCTTGGCACGGCCACAGCACGGCCCAGGGAATGGGGGATGGCCAGGTCACGCCTGGGGTGGGTCTGCAGCAAACCTCTCCTGTGCTGGGCCTTCACGGGGCCACAACCAGCCACATCCAGCTCATTTTCGGCCCCAAGGAGCTCAGGCAGCACTGGATCTCTCCCTACAAGGATCCTACTCAGAGGAAAGGCTTGGAGTAGAGCTGTTGTAGGCCTTTACTAGAGGGAAACACCTCCCCCAAAGGAACAACCCACTCTCTGTGTTTACAGCTGGTCGTCCCTAAATATCCACCTCGTGGGCACCAGAAACCCCATGGAGTGATTTCAGCTGAAGGTTTAAAGCCAGCCATGAGGAAGCTCTCTCCTCTAATGAATTCATTAGGACAGCACTGCATTTTTCTGGCTGCTTTCCCCCCCCGCCCAAAATCGAGCTCTGGGTGATCCCTTCGTGCAGCCGCAGGTGTGCCCGTCTATCCCAATAATTCTTCCCTCTTTGATGGCTGATTTCAATCACTTGTGACAGGGAAAAGAGGCTCGGGATAATTAAACTGCTATAAATGTCATGGAAACAGACAGCTCAGGAAAAGAAATCATCCCAGAGCATTGTCTGTGGCGAGCTCCCATCTGATCGGATCCAGGCATGCACCAAACATCTCTTTAATGTCCCCACCACCCCTTTAATGTCCCTACCAGAAGCTGAGGCAACCACGAGACACAAATTAGAAGGAATCTAGGCCTGACTAATCTCAGAGCATCTCTGAGCTTCCCAATTCCCACAGCCGCTGGAAAAAGATGAGCTGAGGCACCACAAAATGAGCAGTTTGTGCCTATACATGGAAAAAAAAAAAAAACATTCTCCTTAATTTTCCAGCCCCAAGACAGATGGAGGAGGAAAGGGAGCGTGTCCAGGCCTCAGCTAAACCAGATTCCAGAGGGATTTCACAGGACAACGGCAGATCCCAAGGGTTTGTGGATACCTGTCAGCAGACTCAGGCTGGCACTGCCACCCAGGCGACCCCAGAGGGGCCTTTCCAGTGGCTGCTCCATCTGCACAACGCGCTTGGAACCGTTCCCACCTCTCCAAACACTCCTTGGAGTTATTTTTTTCCCCTCCGTGGCCACACGGCAGCCTGGCACTCTGTGATTTCTGCCTTCAAACTCCTCATTTGGTGGCTCGAAATCAGCATTTATGTCATTCTACACACAAATTACAGCCCTGGGCCCTAAGAATAGAGGCCCCACAATCACCATGTGCTCTGTTGTCACTGCTTTTACATCCAGACCTTCATGGTGTGGTCCCTGAACAGCTGTTTTTCCCTTCTCCCCATCGAGATGATAAATTCCTAGTGGAAATCTAGAGGGTAACTTTGAAAGGAATGCTTTAAAAGCTGCTCAAAAGTGAGTTTTCAGGTATTTTTTTAATCAAGGCAACCTCCACCTGTTTATGATATTAATCGCACCCCCTGAGAGGGACTTCATAGAAAAAGAGCCCTCAAAAGCCCCAAAGCCATCCCTCAGACATCTCTCCAGAATTCAGACATGGGGGTTTTTTTTACCCTTTCTTATAAGTTATTCTCTATTCCAAAGCTTTCACAAAACCACCAGTGTGAAAAGCCCCCTCAGCAGAAGCTTTTCCAGCAGTTCCTTCCCATTATTTTCCAACAGGAGCTGATTTGGCTCAGGTACATTCACACGGGGTGGCTTTGTTCCCTAATTGAAGCATCAAGTCAGATTATGCTTCTGAAGCAGCAAATGAGACTATTCACCAAAAAAAAATCTCTTTATCCTTGCTCAAATCATTTGCTTGCCTGGATATTCTTATGCAGGATAACTCAGGAAGCACCTAAAAATGGGATTTTGCAATTTTTAGCCTCATCTTGACAGTCAGGAAAAGGAATTTCCATGCAGGGACAAAGCAATGGGACAGGGTGACACAGTGGTGCTGTCCCCAAGAGCCACCCCGAGTGTCCCATGTGCCAAGCAAGGCTCAATCCCATGGACAGCATCCCAAAAACCTCATTCAGACCCTCTGGAAAACTCATGGCCTGCACATTGTGGGAAGCATTCACATAAAGGAGCAGAGGGTCAGCCTGACCTTCAGCGTCCAGCATGGAAATCTCAAAATAAAGAAAAGGGGAAAGAAAAATCCCACAAAAGCCCAGCCCAGGCCTCTGTGAACTGAATGGGGCAAAATGAATGGGTGGCATTGTGTGCCCTGCCGTGCCAGCCCTGTGGCTGGCAGTGAATAATGCTGGGATGGGGAGAGGATGGGGCCGTAAGCAATTCTGAAAGAATCCCCCGGTTTTGTGCGTGGGGTACCCCGAATAACGCTCACGCTCAGCGCCCTGCGCTCCATAGGACAGGCTCAAAAAGAGATTTTCTCCATTTTCCTCACCCCATTCATTAGGAATCCCTGGAAGAAACCCAAGGCCCCGTTTCCCCTTGTCCTCCACTGCTCTCTGGGCACCAGGTAGCCCAGGCCAGCCTGGGCTGTGCCACCACCGTCCGGGTCCCGCTGTCACCTTACGAAGGTGACGTCCCCACTGCAGCAGGGGTCAAACAGCCCCATAACCCGGCTGGTGCCCCCATCCACAGCCCAGGGTCTGAGCAGTGCCATCATCCAGGCGTTTCCATAAGAAACGGCAGAGTTTTCCTCGGAGAGGAGGCGCAGCCTCCGAAAACTCCACGCGATCCCGAATTCGAGGCCGCCAAAGGCTGCCCAGCCTTCGCTTTGCTTCTCCTTCTGATGCCTTGGGTTTTAATTTCTGGACTTTTCAAATCCTGTATTGCCCAGTGTGTAACTCTGAAGTTTCTTACAGCTCGTGAGCTGCTCTCTTAGGCCAGATGGACACAACAAAGCTTCTCTGAGCTTGCTGTGCAAGGACACTCGGGCTGTCCGAGGCCTAAAGGTGGAAACTAGGACCAGGAGAGAGGTGGAGAAACGGAAGAGAGCTGAAGTTTTAATTGGTGAATTTATGCTGATATGCAAATGGACCAAACCTATAACAGTGTGAAGAACTCGTGACCTGTGGTCCATCTTGGGGTCCGTTTTATGGAAGCAGCCTCTGGCTCCCCAGGGTGCACCTTGAAGGCCCTTCAAATAAATCCCTGCCTTTATTCCCTTACTCTTGCCTAGTCTCTGTTTCTAGGTGACTGGAGTAGGCAACACTTCCTGCAGAGCTGACCACACGCTCCAGTTCCCCATTTCCTTCACCATTCTGCTCAGCGCTGCCTTTCTCCCACTCCAAACCCCATCCCCTGGTGTCACCGCCTCACCCAGGCCCTGCTCGGGTCGTTCCAAGTTTCCCCTCTCCCTCCGAATCAAATAATCCGCCAATAACCCGGAGCTCCAGGGCTGGCTTCTTCCTGGAGGAGTTGGTTTTCCATGACATATGTGTGAACCATCAGGGACGATTTAAAAACAGATTCCCCCTCGTTACAAGCGCGGCACAAAGCTGCTCCTTTGTGTCTTCCCCCTCTGCACCGTTCCCTGGCTCTGGTTTCACACTGATTTATTTCCCTCTCATCTCTGGAAAATTAGGAATTCTGCTGCCCGCGCCGCCCACGTGAGGATGGATACACCAGTGGATTGTGAGGGGGTCTCTCTCACAGTGGAAAATACGGAGTAAAGCAAAGCTCTTGGCTTGAGCTGCTCATTTGAGAACTCACTGAGCCGAAGTGGAGGCACTTGCTCGGGTTTTAGTGTAAAAAAGGGGTTGCAGAGTCTGCCTGGGAGGTGTTGGTCCCCAAGATCCAGAGGGTTTCATTCCCATCTCCGGCCACGGCGGAGGTCGGGGATGCAAAGGGAAGGAGAGGATTTGGGGAAGGTGGTGAACAAGAGGGACTGGTGGAGCAGCTGCTCTTTGTACAGAAAGGGAGGGGGCAGGAAAGAAATCCTGGGATCCCGGAAGGGCTTGGAATGGAGGGGACCTGAAAGGTCATCCAGTTCCACCTGGGCTCACTCCCAGTGCCAAAGGGTGGCTCTGGGATTCCAGAGCACATCGGGGCTTCCTCCTCCTCCCACCCCACAGCAGCTGGAGCCACCTGAGGTACCCAAACCTTGCTTTTACTCCATTTTCTTCCCTCATAGTCCAATTAATCTGGAAGCAGAGCTGCCGTTTCCTCGGCCCCACAGAGGATTTCTACCCCCCAAGATCCACCCTGAGGTTTCCTCCACACCGAGGTGGCTCAGGATCAAGGGGGTTTTGCGTGCACAGAGGCTTTTAATCAGCACTTGGAATGCTTTCTGCCCCAGGAGGTGAACACAGAATCCACGTTTTATGGATTAAAGGCAATGGGGGGAAAATAGACCTGGCTGCCAAAGTTATCTCGGGATAGAAGTGGGATTACACTCCTCGACTTGGGGAGATCTGCTGACACACTCAGAAAATTCAACTTAACACCAAGTTTTGGTTGGAAAAGTATTTTCCTGCATCTGGCTGGCGACAATCACCCGACCACGGAACACGGACCTGCTGGGACCACCCGAGGAGAAGGCTTTGTGCAGGTTCCTGTTGCTAATTCCCACCATTCCTGGAAATTTGGCTGCTCGGGAAGGAGCTGGGGATGGAAAGCTGAGCTGGTGTGCAAACATAGGTGTGACACCTCTAGTCCACACACCTTTCTCTCTCATTTTCTGGGAAACTAGGATGTGTCCTTTGCTAATGTTCACACCCCAAAGTATTTTTTCAATGAGGTTTTTATTATTTTGCCCATGAAATATTATTTGGGTTTCATTTATTCCTGCGAGACAATCTCCACTCAGCATCTGCCACCTCAAATTCAGCATTTAAAAAAAAATAAAAATCTTGCCTTGAAGTTGGACTTGGATGATCTTTGGTGGGTCCCTTCCAGCTCAGCATATTCCGTGATTTTTTAAGCATAAAATCTGCATAGTTCCATAAAATACTGCCTAAGGAAGGGAGCTGGGTTTGTACCCCCTGGGGCCTGAAAATCAGGTGGGAAACTCATCCCAGAATCCAGGTTCTCCAAAGGAAACCCATGAAGGAACAGGTCTGGATGCAGTGTGGAGGCTGAGTATCCCCAGAACTTGGATTTCCCCGTTCTGAGCATCCCCAGCCTGGATTTCCCTGTTCTGAGCATTCCTGGCATGGATTTCACTGCTCTGAGCATCCCCAGAGCTCAGATCTCACTGTTCTGAGCATCCCCAACCTGGATTTCCCTGTTCTGAGCATTCCTGGCATGGATTTCACTGCTCTGAGCATCCCCAGAGCTCAGATCTCACTGTTCTGAGCATCCCCAGCCTGGATTTCACCATTCTGAGCACCCCCAGAGCTCAGATCTCACTGTTCTGAGCATCCCCAGCCCGGATTTCACCGCTCTGAGCAGCAAGCTGGGCGAAGGGCAAACAAAACCTGCAGATAAATTCGCTCCTGCGAGGCATCAAAGCCTCAGGAAAACCTTGCAGCGTTTGCAGCCACCCCAGAGCAGAGAACAGTGCCCAAAAGTCACATTCAGCACCGATTTCTCCCCACACTTTCCCCTGCAGTGGCCAAAGCTCTGTTTGCTCAAGCAGGTCTGACCTCCTGAACCCCAGCCAGCTCTGGCTGCGCGTGCAGAACAACGAGCCCACGCTCGGGGACTTTTTTTCCATGTTCTTGCAGGGGATAGAAAACTCCCAGACACCCCAGTCCCCATCCAATCTTCTGCACAAATCATTAGGAATCCCCTCTTCCAGCTCCCATCCCGGGGGGATGTGTTTATTGGGAATATTTCCATCCGAGCCCGCTCGGCTCTGTCAGAGTGAGCACTACACCTGCACGCTGGGGATGTCTGGAGTGGGCTTGGATTTTCCTTTGGGTTTTGGCAGGCAGCCCAGACTGTCTCCAAAAAAAAAAAAAAAAAAAAAAAAAAAAAAGAAGGAATAGAAAGACCTCACCATGTGTGAGGAACATGTGTTTCATTTGTTCGGGCCTGAGTGATGAGGGAAGGGGGTGAACACGGAGTCAGCCCAGAGGTTTTTAGGTTGGGATGGGTTTTTACTCTCTGCTGGTGCAGGAAAACCTCCCTGGGAGAAGTGGCAAAAGGCAGGAAAATAGCAAAAAAGGCCGAAGTTTCAGAGAAACAGCAGCTTGAGCAGCACCAGGCTGGCAAGGACACAAAACCTGACCAGCTTCACACCCTTGTGCTCACCATCCTTTTCCTCCAGCTCCTGGGGTTTGGCTCAGATGAGCCTTTACTTCCCATAAATTCACTGCAACAATGTAAAGACATCCACCCTTTTGTAAATAGAAGAGGATTTTTTCTTATTTGCAGGCTTCTGCTGCAAAAAAATTCACTTTTATGCAAATAGGGCTAATTGGTGAATAACCTCCCACATAGAACGCGGTTCCCAAGTGAGCAGGGAAGGGAAACGTGCCCTGGTTTGGGCCTGGGCTCCCTGTCACGCTCTGCTCCCGAAAATCCCTTTTCCATCTTGCTCAGGGATGCTGCCAAAAACGTTCAGCTGGAAACTTCTCCCCCAAAGCACCAGGATTTGGCTTTTCCCCCCTGCTCAAGCTGAGGAAAATCATCTTTCTCAAACACATCCATTTGCTGTTCCTTCCCAAATCCCTTTGTGGGGCCTTTTCTGTTCCTGAAACTCCATCCTTGTCCCTGCAGATCCCCCTTGTCCACACCAGCCCCGCAAACCTTGGAATGATGTCACTGGAGAGAGGAGCAGGTTTCCAGCATTACATCAGCCTGTCTGGGCTCAGCAATCAGCCTCCCGCTCCTCAGACTTTCCATGGAAGAAATTGAGCCCAAGGAGGGGGGAAACAAACTCCAAACGGAGCCAGGGCTGGAAGAGTAATGACCCTGCACCTCCGAGCATCCATCACCCCGAACGAGCCTGGGGCTGCTGCCTGCCAGCATTTAAACAGAGAACTCTGCCAGAGGGATGTCAGGAACAAGCAGACACGGCTCCCCAAATCCCACAGAGTCCCTGTGGGGGATGGAAATTGCTCCGAAGGATGAGTTTTGCTTCCCAGAGTTCGCTCAGTTTTCCTCTGATTTTTTTTTTTTGCAAGAGGGACCCCAGGCCAGGGAAAGGGGACACAAGGTGCCTGTCCCCTCCAGAACAGCAGGGATGGAGAGCCCTGCAGCATCCCCATCCATGGCAGATCCCGATTTTCCCTCAGCATCCCAGCCCCTGCCCTTTGGAAAACGCTCCCTCAGACCAGCTCCCCTGCGGGAGTCCCTGGTACCCAACCATCAGGCTACAAAGTGCTTTTCTGAGGAATAATCACAAAAAAATTGTTGATTTTCCACTGGCACATCCCAGGAGCAGCAGAATGTCGGTGGTTCCTCAGACAGGGATGAGGTCCCATGCTCTCCACCAGGAATCCCCAGAGAGCACTGATCCTGGATTTTCAGGCCTAAGTGCCCCATTTCCTCAGCGCTTCCCGCTCTTTGCCAACAAAACCCTCAACAGCGCCATCCTGGCCCCAAACCTGCCCAAATCACAGAATTCCACACTGGTTTGTGTTGGGAGGGACATTAAAATTCATCTTTTCCACCCCTGCTCTGGGCCTAGACCAGAGCCCTCCTAAAACTGGGCCTTAAACCCAGAAAAACTCTAAGAAGCTCTGAGGCCACGCAGCTTCCTAAGGCTGATGTTTCACTTGGCGCTCTGCAAAGATAAATGATAGACTGCAGGAGTGTTTTAAACATCAATAAAAGCACTTTTATGATCTGTTTGAACAATAAAGTGCTTTGTAAGCTATCAGAGGCCCGCAGGCATTTGATACCAGCAAACTGCACTAATTATCCACACATGCCAATGCAGTTGCTTTTTGCAGTTTATGAAATGGAATTTACCACTGACCAAACCAAAAAAACCCCAAACCCAAACAAAACAAAATAACAGGGAAAAAAAAAAACACGGAAAAACCAACCCAAAAATAATAAAAAAAAGAGTGTATTTTGTAATCATGACTAGCAAGGCTCCATCATTACAGGCAAGCCTGACCCAGTCACCAAGCTTGACTGCAGGCCAGATGGCTGAACCTGCAATTACCCAGCAGATCTAAATGAAAAACAAGAGTTTCAGCAGAGTGTATGCAAACAATCCAGCTGATGTTTCCACCCAGGCTCTCACTTTCCTCGCTGGCACCTGGCAGCGAGGGGTCAGAGGAGCCAGCGCCAGTTCGGGGTGGAAATGAAAGCCCAGAGTCACTTTTACAAGCTGGTTTGCAATTCTTATTCTGGCCCAGGTGCTGCCCCTCCCTCCCTGATAAAACCAGATGACGTCCCTGGGCACCTGTGTAAGGTGATGCTGTGGCTGAGGAGTTGCCAAATGGGGCCAAATTTCACATTTTTTGATCAGATCGACCGCGTCGCTTGGACTCTGGCACCAAAGCCCTCCCTGTTAATTGCAAACCCATCCAGAGGCATAATCCTCAATAATTGCAGACATTTTCTAGGCAGCACTGCTCTCCTGGAAGAGCCCAGAGCTGTGATTTAATCCATATGTCTCAAGTGCACCATTTTAAAGAGGATCCTTTGGAAAAAAAAAGAAGAAAAAACCAAAAAGAAAAAGGCAAAGCAGAAGGAATGACGAGAAAAGCAGCGAGCAAACGGAGAATTATTAGGAGGCTGGGGAAAGCTACAGACATCTTCAATAAAGATCCCTAAATGCTGGCTCAGGAGGTTTTATTTTCCATCCTCTCACACCGTGGTATATGGTGGTGGTGTAAAACATCCCCTCTTTGCTCTCCCTGAAAGACTCCGCAGCAAAGGAGGTGAAATCAGATTTGGCAGGGCCAGCAGAGCCGGCAGCCAGCTCCGTCGGTTACCTGCTCTCAGCAGCCTGCCAAGGCAGGGGAAGAGAAATGGGAACATGGATCCGTGGGACATCCTGACAGACAAATCCAGGTTAGTCAAAAACACTAGTTTTTAAAAATGTTTGTTTTTTGAAGTTTAACAAAAACTTAATCAATCTGAGCTTTCCCCAGCTCCTTTCCGAGCCTCTGGGCTGAGCCCAGGACATGATGGGTCCAACTCTGAGCTCATGAGGAGCCTCACTGAGCTCAGGGGAGCTGCTGGGATGCTGCTGGTTTGGAGATCACAGAATCCCAGGGTTATTTAGGTGGGACAGGGCTCCAAGATCGAGTCTGAGCTGTGCCTGATCCCCACCTTGTCACAAACCAGGGCCCTGAGTGCCACATCCAGGAGTTCCTTGGACACCTCCAGGGATGGGGACACCAAACCTCCCTGGGCAGCCCCTTCCCAATGTCTGACCACCCTTTCCAGGAAGAAATTCCCCCTGAATTACAGAATTTCTTGCTTCCTCTCTATCAAATATGTTCCCCCACGCCTTTCCCCTGATGCTGATGTTTGCACAGGACCCTCCTGCCACCAGGAACAGCCAAGACAGAGGTGCTGAGGCAAAACTGGGTCTGGATGTGAATCAGACGTGGATTTAGACCTGAGGCTCCCATGGTGTGTCCCTGGGAGCTGAGGAAGTCTAACTTAAATTAGCACCATTTTCTCCACATTCACTGCACCCCAGCACATCAATCCTGGGAGCAGAGAGAGAGTAAATCTCCTCCTGGAGTAAAAGGACCCGTCTGATGTGTTAGGAGCAGATATGCCTCCAAGAGGAGGCTCTGAAACTTCTCCATCCTCAAAACCAACAAAAAACACCCTAAAATGCACCCTCATGTGCAAAAATGTACTTTCATTTCTACGCCTTCCACTGAAGCAAAAGGTTTTGAGCCAACACTGCAAGCTCAGAGTAAAACAACCTACAAAACTTTAAAAACAAGAGCACTTTCCAGAGAGGAAAGCACCACAGCCGAGAGCATGGGAAGGGAAAGGAGAAAGTCCTGACGAGAGTGAAATGAAATCTGGGATTATCAAGCGCGGGGATAATTGGGGTTTTTTTTAAAGTGTAAACAAGGCCCAAGATGAAAAGAGAGGCGGCATTTCAACCCCAAGAGCACCTGAAGGGCCCCAATGTCTGGGCTGGGAGCATTGATGTGTCTGTCCTGCTTTGTCCTGTGGTGCCTTGGAACTCTCAGCAGCCCTAAGAGCACCTCTGGCACCCTGCCCGGCCTCTCTGGCTCATCCCAAATTGCTTTCCCTCCATTTCTGATGTCTTGATTTCACTTGTGGTCTCAAAAAAAAAAAAAACAAAACAAAACAAAAAAAAAACCACAAAGGAGGAGAGGAAATCAAAAGCAGCATCTTTCAGCATCCTCCAGGGCGCTGTGTCCCATCTCAGGACAGGCTTTGGCACAATTTTTGTCAGCCCCTCCTGGCCACAGGTGGCTGAGATCAGAGGAATCCACTTTTTTGGGTTTTACAGCACCAGCTACACCACTGAGACACAGTTACGGCACTCGGCTGCACGAAATAACCTCCTCTTGTCTCTAAAACAGCCAAAAGTGACCTTAAAAAGCAATATATTCATGCCCTGAGCTTTTCCACACATGGGAAAAGTCATTTCAGCCACTCCAGGCACTGCTGCAAACCAAGAGGGTCAAAACCCCACTTAACTTGCGGGACAACGCCGCAAAATTTTACACAGATGAACCAAAAATAATTGGCAGCAAAAGCAGCCACTTGTTCCCAGGCCATCCCTCAGCAGTTTGGCCAAAACCTACTTGATTTTTTACTCATGTCCACACCACAATTTAATGATGCCAACTCCAGCTCTGGAGCCAGGGGCTGTACGAGACTTTTATCAGCACACAATAGTCCCTGGCTGGCAAATCAGAAGGCAAAATGGGAAATCCAGCAGGGAAATGACACAGCGAGGTCTGAGCAAAGCTCATTTTGCTCATCAGGCCATCCCTGGAGTAACAGAGCTGAAAAACAGAGCTGGGCCTCTCCCCGCTGCAGAAACCAAATTTCTCGCTGAACTTCTTACCCGAGATGCCTCCAAACACCCTCACAAAGGGGGTTAAATTCACCCCGTCCAGCCCACAGAGGGAAACATTTCCCTGCCACCGTCTTGGGGCAGCACTTTCCCCACACAAAGACCCTCCAGCTGTGGGTTACGGGATTGCCCTGCTCCCTGCTGGCATCCAGCATGGAAAGGTGGCTCCCGTGACAGACCATGGGCAGAAAATGGGCATCACCAGGATGTTTTGGGAAGTCTCCCTGGGTTTCAGGCTGAAGACGCCTTTTTGTTGCTGCAAAAGAATCTTTCCCAAGCTTCCCCCGCCTCTCTGTTCCTACACTCAACCACCAGGACTTGGTTTTAATTCACGTTTAAAGAAAAAGCACATTAAAAGGAGCAGTTTCTCCCTCTAAAACTGAGGCACGTTCACATGGCTTGACTTCCCCCAGTGCTGCTGCACCACAGGAACAGCTCTGCCTGCAGCAGAGGAAGTGTTTATCCTCCACCACAGGCTGGTTTTCAGTCCTTCCCTCTCTCCCTGCAAAAAAAAAAACCCTTTGCAGTCTCACCCCAGCATCCCCTCAGGCACAGCTTGAAACTTCCCAACCCCGCAAGAGCCTGTCCTGCCATTTGTAAACTCCTGTTTTGAACAACAAACCCAGCACAAAACTCAGCTTGTACAACCTGGGCTCGGGGCTTGGCCCCTTTTCAACCCTGCCCAGTGCTCGTACAGAGACCCCCACAGCCTCCCAGCTAATTGAATTTTAATGAGAGGAAGTCATTTTTCCACTGGAAGAATGTTTTGCTGGAGAAATATTTTGAAACTCCCCTAACCTTTTCCTGCCAGGCTTTTTAAATTGCTTTTTTTTGCAGCAGCAGAGCACGAGTGAGGAAGTTCCCATCCGGGCTCTCGAGCTGCTCCCCTCACAAACCCCAGCCAGGTCCAGCCCTTCAAAAATCACAATTCTCAACATGAGAAGGCTTCGAGGTTGGTTTGATTTCAGTCCTGACAAGGAGGATGTGGATTCCCACTGCTTTACAGCTCTTGTGCTGACACACAGCCAATCCCAGCCCTCCCCAGCGCTGTCTCCAATCCCACTCCCACCTCACGGGGTTATTTTCATTTCCAGCAAAAGCGACAAACACACCAGAGCCTGGCAAATCCGTGGATGCAGAAAGCCTTGTTAGCTGGGGTGTTTGCAGATCAGCTGCCTATGGCACGGCAGCAGCTTCATCTCCTGCATGTGCTCCAGAAATCCTCAGCTTTCCAGGAATACATAAATTTAACAGCTTACACCCTGTCCCCATTGTTCTGAGGCACAGCTCTGCCTGCACAGTTTCTGCTTAGCCTTGCAGAAAGGAGAAAGGGGGGGGGGCCAAAGGAAATGAAGTTGCTGAGATACGAAGGAAATTAGGTTCTAGCCCGCTGCCTTCAGAAAAACCTATTCCACCCCAGTGAAAGCTGCTGGAGTCTTGAGGGCTGTGTGAGGAGGGTGATCAAAAAAAAAAAAAAGGGTAAATATCAGAACCAGAGGGGGTTTATATCTATGTTTTATAACACCAGCACGTGTAAGACAAAGAAAAGTATTTTCTAATTATCCAGTTCTCATAAGCGCCAGCAAGATCTTGTAGCTGCGGCTCACAGCCAGAACAGGCAAGAGGATCCTTTCCATCCCGAAACTGAGGATGTCCCACAGCCCCTGGGAGTTTAGGACCTTATCAGCAAGGGAGCCATGGCCATGGAAAGGGCTGAAGGAGGAGCAGGGAGAGCACTTCCACCCAGCAACACCTGGATTCAATTCCCTTCCTGGCAGAGGAATCAGCTGTCCCAAAGTCAGGTGAGCCCTGAAGGCCGCCTGGGAATCCCCCAAATTTCAGGGGCAGCTATGGAAATCCTGTTATTTTACAAAATGGAAGTGCAGGTTTTTCATCCAGCCTGGAGGTGATACCAGTTCCTTTAACTGGACCTGCTGGACCTGAGCTGGAGAAGAATTCACCACTTCATGCAACAGCTCAAAACACAGCATCCAGTGCTGAAATATCTGGCAGAACGTCCAGCACTTGCGAAAGACACTCCAGTGCCCATTAAACCCAGCTTTTACTTTCCATTTTAATTGTTCCACTTCCCAGGGAACGTCTCTTAATTTAATACAATTCCGAGATCCAGCCCTCACTCTGCAACTGGGATTTTGGCAGATGTATCCAGCCCATGCATTCCTGCTCTGTTTACTCCCAAATGTTGGTAATATTAAACAGACTGGAACTTTCCCTCTGAGTGACAGCAAAACGCAGACAAGAACTGGCTTTGCTATGGCTCTAATCAGCCACGGATAGGAGATATTCCCATCCCTTTGCTGGGCTGAGGAGACCCTGGAGATCCAGCTCTCCCTCCACTTAAATTCCGTAAAAATAAGGAGCTAGAGATCGATAGGGCTTGGTTTGCACCCCGTTGCACTCGGTGGTGATTTTAGGAAGCAATTCCAGCTCACAAGAAAGATCAGGAACGGGATTCTGATCCCCAGGAAAGCCTCACAAGTGCAGCAGAGCGCAGAAGTTGATTTTGCCAGGGAAATGCATGCATTAAACAAGCTGCTGAACCATGGGAAAAAGCTTCTCCCATCTGTACCTTGCCTATAAATAATGCTCTGCCTCTCTGCTTCCATCACAGGAGCTCATGGGAGCATCCCACCCCTCAGGATTTTGCTTTGCCTTTGGAAGCAGAGTGTGGGAGGTGGCAGGGCTGCCACCCAAGCTGTCAAGGAGAGTCCCCTCGTGTCATGGAGCAAAAGAGCCAAGAATCCATGGCTAATGAGTGGAAAAAGAGCAAATTCCTACAGCCCCAGGGTGAACTGGGACTTGGGAGGGAGCTGCTTCCCCCAGCCTTCATTCCCTGCCCCTGCAGCTCTAAATCCCAGCACAGGGATGAATGAAAACCTTGTGAGCCAGGTTAAATGTGCCAAGAGCTACAAAATCCCAGTGCACAGAGGGTCTAGAACCCCAGCAAGGGCTTGAAACCAGAGAACTGGGGGAGCTCACCCCACCAAGGTTTCCCCAGTTTTCATCATTACTGCGAGGAGTCAAAAACAAAAACTTCAAAATCACAAACAACAGCGTTCTACCACGTAAAAACCCAACAAAGATTTCAAAAATGAACTGGAAGTCTCTCATCATCCCCGTGGAACACCTCCAGAGCTGCTCCTTGCCACGGCTCACCTCAAAGACCTCCTCATCCAATATCCTGGTGCCGAACACGATGATGCCATTGACGTCGATGATGGGATGCTCGCTGCGGTCCAGGAATTTGGTGATCTTCTTTTTACAGTCCAGGATCAAGGTGACGTTCTTCTTCTGCACGCTCAGAGCCACTCGGTGCCACCTGCGAGAACACAGCCCGCAGACGGGTCAGGCAGAGCCCCGGGCTTTGCAGAACAAGGCAGCGATTGCATACAAATGAACTTTCGGGAGTTCTGCAAACCATCGTGGAAATCCTCTCTGAGCAGAGCCTAGAGGGTTCACTGGCAAGAAAAATGCTGAGTGACAGCGTTCATCCCTCCAGATCAGGCAGGAGAGGGCCAGTCCTGGCTTCAGCAAGAAGCAGGGACAAACAGCACACAGAGGACTCCCTTTTCCACCCTCTGTTTAAGCCCTGCACGAGCCTCAGCGTGGGTTTTGCACGACAAACTGGGGGGTTTTTTTAAGGCCCTTCGCAGCAAAATCGATGTTCCTCTCCCCACAAGTACCAGACAGCGGCACTGACTGCTCGTTTACAATTCTTACAGATGCAAAATTAATTCAACCAAAGGCCAAAACGACAGACTGGCAGCAGCCAGGGGTGTGCAAACACATTTCTACAGGCACGACTGGTATTTTACACAACGTTCAACATGCTGGCATCCATACAAACAATGAACTGTTTTTTCCTTGGTGCACAAAATGTCACTTACTTGCCATCTGCTAGGTTAATGCCTCTAAAGAGAGGATAGTCTTCTGGGCCTGGCTTTCCTGTATGGTCTTCATACAGGAATACAGGAGATCTACCCAACTCCACACCAATTTGCTGGATCCCTTGCTCATTGTAAATTGAGATCAAGAAGGACTGACCTCCTTTCTTCGCTTTTACAGTGGTTAGAATGGAGAAGTCCTCTGGGAAGGGGGAAGCTGGAGTGGAAAAGCAAAGAGGTTAGTGAGGTTTCCTCGAAAATCAATCCCTACACAAGCAGTCTACGACATCAGCAACATCAGCAGCCCTAAAAACCTATTTAGGGCCAGGTGAAAATCTGGCTTTTCCCCAAATACCCTGGGGTGAAACCCCTGTGCGGGGGAAACAGCAGTTCTACAAAAGTTGTTGGCTTAAATTTGTGTTATTTGCCCCCAACCCTTCCTCAAGAAGGTCCCCTAAAGCATTTTAGGACACAAGGCAAAAACTTCCATGGGGGGCTCCAAATGAATTTGAGATGTCAAAGGGACAGAGGAAATCAAGCATCAACACAGTCTTGAAGGGTTTTATTGAAGGGAGTGGGGAATTGCATCAGGATTTGTCCATTCCAGATGAGAACAGAGGAATTTGTGGTTTTGGCTTTCAGGGTTGCTGCAGACACACACAAAAAAAATCTGAGAAAGGAAACAGATCTGGCAATCAGTAGAAAATGCTAATTTGTCTGCTAAACAGCATCTCATCTCCTGGCTTCTTCTGCTCTCAGGAAAGAACTGGGTCTGATCACAGGTGATTTCTGTCTTTATTTCTGCAAGGTTTGGAGGATTAAAGCCATTAAATCCTGTCAGTACAGGGGCAATGTGCAAGGCCAGACAAACACATTTAAAGTTTCGAGTCAATCTGGGCATCACCCTCCTGCAGAAACCCAAATTCCTCCCCTCTCTGGGCTTCTCTGCCTTTCAGACTGAAAAAACTGCGCTCAAACTGACAAGCCTGGATGCACACCCCAAACAGGGCAGCTTAAAAACCACCACGAGCATTCATAAAGAAGATTTCTTGATCAAATCACACACGCAACCCCCTCAGATGCTGCATTTCAGAGCGTGGGGCTTGCAGGCAACATCCCCTTGGAGGTCCAGGCTCTCCAAAACAAGGATTGCTTTGTACCTCTGGAGAAATCTTCAACCACAGCAGGGCAGAGCAAAGTGGGGCAGCCCCACCGTGGGGTTTGTGACACGTGTGGCACTGGTGGCACCCAGGGGACACAAGGATTCCGTTTAAACTGCAGATGTGCGGCCAAAAAACCCACAAAAAGCATCAAGCTCGGTGCCCAGAAGCTTCAAATAGATTTTCTTCACTAGTTTAGACTTTTCCTAGATGGCATCCCAGGGGGTTTTGACCCAGGCAGGGGATGAGGAACGTGGCAGTGGGGAGTTCTTGGCACCACAGCAAAGCTGGAGTTCAACCACAGAGGCCCTGAGCTCATCCTCTTCCTCTTCTGCCTGGGAGGTGCTTTAATTTTTAGGAACAAAGTGTTTCAAACGTATTTATCTGCCTTCAGCAGGGCAGGGGATGAGGCAGGAGCTGCACCAAGACCAGAACTGCCACAGAGCAAAGGGAGATAACTGAGGATACCTTTCCAGCAAGTTAATCCCCCCCACCTTGGCTAAATAACACTTGGGAAGCAGCAGCAAGCAGCACTCTGCAGAGAGGCCTCCCAGTCAGGAATCAGATGCCATTATAGCCTGATTTACCCCAGGACACAGCCACAGATCTTTGGCAAAAGCAGCACCCGATTCTGGTGCCTCCCAGAGGATGCCCTGAGCTTTGTCCCCCTCCGCTGAGCACAAACCCTCCTGGGGCACGGAGTCAGGACCGTGCGCCTTCCTGGCTCCAATTACAGCCTACAGATTTGGGCCTTTTATGTAAAATAGTTCATGTCCAAAATTTCATTAGGAACCCACAATACAGTACCTTTCAACTCGGACAAGCTGCCAACTCATTAAAAAGCTGCTTTTAATTTTTTTTTTCATTATTATCAAAATGTCTCCATGGTGATGCGAGTTTCTCAACCCAAATAATCATAATGGATGAATTATAGCTGACATTACTCTGTTACTGCTCTGCTGTCCTGGCAAAATAACAATGCCTGCACTGTCAGAGCCAGAAGAGAGCCGGGCTGCTGCACGGTGGCTGAAAACACATCCCCGCACACCCCAATACTGATAAATACATCGTCATAAATACACCAAGCACGGGGAAACTGACCCAAATCCCTCCAAAACAATGGGGACACCCCCTCCAACGCAGGCTTTGGGATGGAGTCCTCATGTTTGATTCGCTCCTCAAACGAGCTCACGCTGGGAGATGCTGCGCATCCATCGCCGCACCAGCGCCGGGCCTGGCTCGGCATCCTCCTCCCACCCCGTGGCCACAGCCTTTCCAAATTGCTCCGTGGGACCTCCTGCAAGGCAGCAGCACGGCGGGGGGAGCCCCCAGTCCTGCTGAAGAGGAAGGAACTCCAGGGTGGGCACGGTTGAATCTGTGGGATGCTCCGAGGGATGAGCCGGAGTCAGGCTGGGCCTCTTCCTTCTCGAGCGCCACGGTTAAAGGCTGGTGTACAACCTCGTGGGCTTCCAAACAGGGCAAGCTGTGACCTTCTTCCTAACCCAGGGGCACCCTAACACAGCCTGAAACAGAGCCCTGCTCCCAGTCTGGGAAGGGCAGGAAAGCTTGAGCTGCTGGATAGCAAAAACCAGGAAAAGCAGTGAGCTGATCCCGTGCCTGGCACAAACACGGAGAGGGAAGGTGGCATTTCCAGGGCCTTTACACTTTTCCTCTTCAAAGGAAAGCTGTTTGCCAACGGTGTCACCGATTTCCGGCCTTTTCCTTCATCTGAGGAGGCTCTCAGCTGTGCAATGACTTGTTTTCCTCAGGGGTGACTGTTCAAGCTCTAACAGAGATTTCTGAGAAGGCAAATGACAATTGCAAATTTGATGGGAGCACACAAATGACATTTTGCTGGCTGCCACTGAAACCCTCGCCTTTCTTGCTTCTCCTGGAAGAGCACAGATTTTGCTGGGAAGCAGGACTTCTTTAGGGAGCCATGACAAAAAGCATCTCAGCAGATTTTTCTCACTCTTTTGAGCTTGAAAAAACAAGTTTTATATATATATATATACACACACATACATCTTGCTTTGCTGGCTGTGGCAGCAGAATGCAAAGCCCATGAAATTACATCTTAGAAAAGCAGCAACTTCTAATTAGCACAAAATATTCTGTGCAGAGCTCGTTTGCCAAGGCTGCTCTGGACCAGAGAGGGAAAGTTCTGCTCCAACCCACCCTCCTGGTGACACAAAAACCCTAAAACCACATTCCCCTGGGACGCTGCCCTGCAATTACTTTGTTATCTTTATCCCCTCTCTCATTTGGGGGCGGGAGCTGAAGTCACATCTTGTGAAGGAGATGAGGAAACATCCGTGGATCTTCTGGAAAACACTGGGAGCTCTTCACGTGGCTCTTCCCTGTTTCCTGACCCAGCAGCAGAGAAGCCTCAGTGACTTTGGAAGTTTTCAGAGGGACCGAGCTGCTCCAAACACCCCGTGGTTGTCCAGGTGATGAAATGATGGAGAAGTTGCTCCATAAATCCATCCAGATCTTCTCACCCGAGGGAGATGCAAACCAAGAACTCAGTGAGGGTATAAAAGTAACAAGGCAAGAGACAACCAGGAAAATCTTCTACAATGCTGAGTTCTCTGCCAGGACCAGCATTCAGTTCTCTCCAGGGGCCAGCAGTCCGCTCTCCACGCTTGTGTTCCCTAGGTCAGAACTGCTGTGACCCAATCCCCTTGTTAAATAATCAGCCAGAATGTTCCAGCCTTGTTTTTACATCTTCAGCTCAGCACCGTCTGCTGGTTTCTGTTGCATAAAATGACCAGGCAGGACTTCACAGTGGCTGCAGAAACTGCTGGCAGGCTCTCAGATCCACTCCAGCTGGATATTCCAAACTGGAACCACTTCCTTTGAACACTTCTGAGCTTGCACACACCAGGCCTAAAACTTCAAGTCATTTCAGGAGCGTGACACGAAGGGACACACAACCTGTGCAGCTGTGAAATTATCTGTGATCAGAAAGAACCTTCTTGCCCTGGGCAGCAATAAAGAGAAATTTAGGGTCTGGTTTGCCCTTCATCAGACATTTAAACCCAGCTTTAGGCCAGACTGAGCAGCTCCTTCGCTAAGGGTTGGCCATGCAGTGATGTCCAGCCTGCCACACGTTGCTCTCCTCTATCTCCACGCCAGGCTCAGTTTTTAGGTGAGACACAGCCTGTGCTGCTGCTCACCACGGATTAAATACAATTATTGTCACAGCGGGATAATAACGAAGGCTGAAAATAACCTCAGCACCGAGGGAAGTACAGGAGGGGAGGGTTGGAAGCACATCCCCAGCCCAGCCTCAAAGTCTTCATTTGTGCCTCTGCCAGGCTGGGGCTGATGGATGCCCCGGTTAATTAAGAAGCACTGCTGGTGGCACAGCCCATTAGCTCTGATTTAGCCAATCCATTCATCCCCTCCCGAGCGCTGAGGGAGGACGTGTGTGCCTGCTTTGCTGAAATCCCCTCCTGCCTCACACACGAGGCACAAGCAGCTTCTCCCTGCCTCCTGCCAATCCTGCCTCAGCAAAAAGCACTTTGCTCACCACACAAAGTCCTGCCGTGCCTGATCCCAGCATTCCCCCAGGTGAAACAGGGACACCTGGATGGCTTGGGAAGGATTCTGGTGGTGAATCTCTCAGGCAGGGAGGAGTTTGGGTCCATAACTTCTTCCTACAAACATTTTTGACTCCGTGGTGATTATGCCTCGGCCTGAAAAATTCAACTCAGGCAGCAATAAAATGGTCAGTGCTCTTCAGGAGCTTTGTGCCTTCCTCAGATGAGCCTCCCAACCCTTCACACAACTTTCCTCGGGACATCTGCTCCTGTGGGACAGCCTGTTATGTTTATGTGGTGATGATTTGTGTTAGGAAAGACAGCACAGCCCCAGAACCAGACCCCACTGTGCTTGGCACTCCCCAGGCACTGAACAAAATCCAGCCTGTGCTCCTCGGCCTCCTCCAGGCCCCCGTCCCCAGCTGGGTGTCACCCTGTGAGAAGGAGGGAGGAGGAACTTTCCAGCTTGGCAGGGAGCAGATGTGGCCCAGTGACAGCCACCACCTCGCCCAGACGGGATTTGATGGCCGGAAATCTGCAGCCCCTTGGAACAGCACAACCACTGCAAACGCACTGGGGAGACGCAGGAATTACACAGAGAAAGGGATCAGACGCTTCCAGGGGACAAATGAAAAGCTGGACTCACCAGGATACAGCTGCTTTGTCGGGGCACTGAGCTGAGCATCTTTTGTTACTCTGTAAGCAACGTCTGCTTCTTTTGAAGATCTTCTGCTTGTGCAAAACCCTGTGGTTTTTGTGATACCATCGGGTAAATTATGAAAATCTAACACCTTCAAGAGGTCTGCAGGTTCAGCTGCGAAGAGAAAAGGAGAAAGGAGAATTAGGAGACAACAGGAGCGGCACTGCTCGGCCCCAAATCAGCCTTGCAACGCACAAATCAATCATCACAGCCTTAAACCCAGCTGAAGTCTGCTTTCAGTACAAGGTTAATGCCAGCTTCAGAGCTGGGCCGTGGTCAAAGGCACTAATTCAGGGCAGAGAGGAGCAGCAGAGCAGCTGTCTGCACCAGGGCAGGGGGCAGAATGCCCTGCCCTGTCTGTCCCAGGAGCTGGACTTCCCTGGATGTCTTCGCCCAGCCGCCGTCACTCAGTACATCCTGAAGATTAAGCACCGGGCAGGAAATTCCTGACGGAGGGAAAGGTTTCAAACCAAGCAGTTCCCACCACACCCCTGCAAACCTCCCCGTTCTTTTGGCTGAAGGTGGTTGAGGCAAAAATTTATTTGGAAGCAAACACCCGAGCGAGATTCCCCAAGGGACAGAGACCAGGCAAAATAACCACACAGCAACTCAAACCTCCTGGGGTGAGAGGGGAACCCACAAGGAACGTTTTGGGATACGAAGCAAGGCGAGGAGGCGAAGATGCTGCAGAAATTCTCCTCAGGCAGCTCGAGCCCAGGCAATTCCCACCGAGTCATTCCCCAAGTATTCCATGACACCGGGATTCCTGCACAGCCACCAGTGCAGCTGGATGGCCAAAACCCCACATGTGCTTCACAGAAAAGGGAAAAAATCTGAGTTTTGATCAATGGCACACAGCAAAAGGCTCCTTCCCTCACTCACATCCCATTAGGCTCCGATCCCGAGGTTTTAATTAATGAGGAGACCTTGCCTGACATCCCACACCAGCACAGGCAGGGCTGCTTCACCTGCAGATGTTCAGGTCTCTGGGACATCAATTAAGTCATGCATGTGAAGCATCTCATTAACTTCCTAATCTGCATCTCATTAATTTCCTAATCTGCTCTTGCTCACCTCAGGAGAGGCGGAGGCTCCAGAAGTGGAACAGCCAGACCTGACTTTAAACTCGGAAATGAAATTATTTTCAATTTTGACTCGGTAGTTGGAGCCAAGTGGCGTCAGAAACATGAACCAGCAGCCCAGCAGGGCCCGAAGCAAACTGGGCTGTGCTGGTTTTGGCTGGGGCAGGGTTAAATCTCACCCCAGCAGCTGATACGGGGCTGGGTTTGGGATTTGGGCTGAACGCAGGGCTGATAACACGGGGGTGTTTTCCTTACTGCTGGGCAGGGCTTGCACGGAGCCAAAGGTTTTTCCGCTCCTCTTCCATCGGGCTGGGAGGGGACACTGATCCAAGGGATATTCCATGCCCGATGGAACCATGCCCGGCATGGTGGGGAGTGGGAAGAAGGGGGGGATACTTGAACTGATGCTGTTTGTCTTCCCAAAAAAACCATTATCTGTGAAGAAGCCCTGCTTTCCGTGCCCATGGCGAGTGGGAAGAATTCCTTGCTTTTTTTTTCCTTGCTTTACCTATGAAACCATCTTTATCTCTACCCACAATTATTTTTTCCCCCACTTTTTCTGATTTCTCTTGCTTTACCTATGAAACCATCTTTAACTCAACCCACAATTATTCTTTTAACACCTTTTCTGAGTCTCTTCCCCATCCCACCGAGCTGCATCCACGGGGAAGGGCTGCACCGTGTCCGTCAGCACCGAGCACGAGCGGCAGTGGGAAGAAAGAGCACAGGCAGACCTTTTATCATCTCAGAAGTTCTGGTTACCAAGAAGCTCAGCCCAACGACTGCACGGAAAATGGATGTCCATTGTTGGGCAGCTTTTAAAAGTTTCCACAATCCTGAGAAACCGGGCCCTCAGTGAGAGATTACAAACATATGGCAAAGCCAAGGGAACAGCGCAGATAATAAAGGAGCTGAGGGAGCCTGGCCTGAGCAGCAAACAGCTGCAGTATTTCCTCATCCCTCGTCCTCATCGGACACTGGATGCAGGGACACGTTTGTCTGAGCTGTCCTTTGCCACTTGGAGCTTTCCCCCCGCCTTCAACCGCGTTTTATTCCGCACAAAATATCTGCACATCCACAGCCCGAGTCGTGTTCAGGCAACCAAAACGCAGTCAAACTCCATCCCTGCTTCCAGTCACATCCCTGTGCTCCAAGAGCTGCAGAGCAGCCGGCTCCTGAGCCGCCTCCAACATTTATTTAGGGAGGAGAAGGGGGGAAAAGGCACAGGCAAGGGGGAAGGGATGTGAATTCCAGACTCCTGACATCAGCTGGGTCCCCGTGCCAGGTGCGGGGGGTTGGAGCTCTGTGTGCACATCCAGAGGTGCTCGCAGGAATGGGAACATCTGCAGAGGAATCCCTCCTCCGCGTGGATCCACCCGTGGGGACAGAAGTGCCCCTGCAGCGGTCACAGGGAGGTGATGGAGCCTCAGGGTGGGGCTGGACCCCCTCCAGGAGCCATCAGCCACAGGTTTGGAGCTCCAGCCCCTGCCCGGAGCCCTCTGAGCAACCCCAACCCACCCCCAGTGCCCTGGAGCAGCACTTCTCGTCCGGAAAGGACGATCCAGGCACCTGCACCACCTCTGAGCACTGCAATTCATCTTCACTCCCCGGGAAGACCCTCTGTGCCTCCAGAACGATGATGAATTAGGCCAGAGCGAGGTGTGAAAGCAGAGAACCAGCCTGGTGCTGCCCAGACCAACTGCGAAGCAGGCAGGTGACCAGCAGGAGAGGGAATCCTCTGTTCCCAGTGTCCCACCTCTCCCGGAAATCGGAGAGGAGGTGAGGAGCCAGCCAAAGCCCCCCGGCCCCCTCCTCACTGAGCAGGATTTCAGCAGCAGGAAAAGCCCCAACTCTGCCCACAGAGAGGAGCTGCACACAGCAGCAGCTCTCATTCCTGCCCAGCCAAGCAGTTTAATGATTTCCACAGGATTTCTCAGCCAAATCCAAGCTCAGCCATGTCCTGTCGGCGCACAGGAGGACAGAGACCTGACTGACGGAATTCCGGGGGATTTCTTACAGGTTTGCTCTGGGCTTGGCCTCCATCCGAGAGCTGAACGAGCTGTGGCTTTATGAAAGCTTCCTTTTCACTCTGTGTCATGAATAACATCCCTGTGCAGCATCTCACACAGGGTCATTCTCTGCTCGACGTGCACAGGCACCAGCTCAGCCCCTCTTGGGTCACTGTGCCCAGCACACAGAGAGACAAACCCTAAATACCCCAAATTTTACCAAAATCGGACCAGAGGCTGCCCCAAAAACCCGCAAAGCCGTTGAATAAAACCTAAAAGGAGCTGGACTTCTCATTTTAACTCAGCAGAGATGGCAGGGCCTGAACGTGCTCTGCAATGCCCAGAGAAGAAATAATGGTGCAGAGCATTGGAGGAAGGGACAGAGGGATAAATATTAGTGCCAGAAGTTTGGCTTTTGTATTTTCATTTCCAGAGAAATGTGGAGCAAAGTGATTGTCCCATCCCTGGCAGTGTCCAAGGCCAGGCTGGACAGAGCTTGGAGCCACCTGGGCTGGTGGAAAGTGTCCCTGCCCATGGGACCTTCACCACGCCGCGATTTGGTGATTCTGTGAATGATCTGATGAGGAACCAACAGTGGCAAAAGGAGGAATTGAATCCCCAATTCTTCCACCACCACAACTACCCACAACCTTTCTGTGATCACCTGACTCCCAATTCCTTAAACGCCTGTTAAAACCTGGATCAGAGGCTGCTGATATTAAGTTTATCACTCTGCCATGACCCAGCAGCGGCCAACAGAGGCTTTTCCTTTCTCCCACCTCAGTATTACAGCAAACCAAGCAGGATTCTTTGCCACAAACCCCTGCCTTTGGGCTGGACATCCACCTGCCACCACCACGGCCAAACCACCCTCCTGGACTCAGGCAGGAGCAGAAAAGTCCCCCCAGAACTCCAAAGGAAACCAGAATTTAAGCCAGCATTAACATCCACCGGTGAATATCTGAGCACACCAAACCCCCCCCTGCCCGGGGGCCAACCCCATTCCCAACTCTCCTTCCCCTGACTGTTCTTTAAGGCAAATTTTGAGAGGGAAAGATGCCTTAAGCCCTGCTGATCCTTCAGAACATGTGCAATAACAAACAGGGGTTTTATTTCAGCCCATTACACCTGTCAGTCACAGAGCACAGCACAACCAGCCCTGCTGCAGCCGCTGCAGGGAAGGGCAGGGAACACTTTCTCCACTCAGCCATTCTCCAGAAGTTAAATAATTTGATTTCCCATTCTAATTTTTTGGTTTTTCCTCCTAATTCCGTCTTCCCCGGCCAAGGCATCCCACAGGGAATGCTGTCTTGTCCTCGCTGCACTGCTGAAAGGGCTCATGGGCTCAGCCCAAAGGGGGCACACATCAGCTGGATGCTCTTAAAAGGGGGATGGAGCAGCAGGAAAAGAAGGAAAATAATTAAGTATTATTCTCCCCTCAAAAAACGCCGACAAAACAACATCAAACCAAATGAAAACAACCCCAAACCAAACAAAACAACCCCCTACAAACCAGAACAATTCCAAACCAAACAACCCCAAAACAAACAAAACAACCCCAAA
>VYZQ01008106.1:0-25509 GCA_013400655.1 Mystacornis crossleyi
CTGCTCTGTTTCAATCCCACCCACAAATGCAAAGCAGGAAATGCAAGGTTGGAAAACTTGGAAAAAGCTTTAATTGAATGAATTTGAGAAAAAGCTTATGTCAGAATAAGCAGGAAAATGCAGTGTTTATGTGCTGAAGTGTCACCCTTCTCAGTACTTTCCATACAATGAAATGTTTCCAGTTAAGCTACTATGAAGTCACTATACTGTGTTAGCTATGTTATGCATATGGATGTTTATTTTCCAAACATTTCTTCTAGGAATATGGGTTTGTGCTGTATGGATTTGTGCATTATAGCCTTAAGTCTGCTTACTTCCCATCTCTGAATCTTATAGAACCTTCTTGTTAATGGCCCAGTGATAGTGGTGCCCTCAATTTCCATCTTTCTTTTTATTTACTTAGTCATTTTACTGCTTTACAGATATGTCAGCTAGCAAGAAGTGTCAATTAGTACATTGCATTACATCGCTGTCTTTAGTATTGGGAATTTTTGGTGGCATTCACAAGCCAGGATTTTTTCCTTTTTCTTAGATCTACACCTGGCAGTAGTCTATATGTGCTAACAAAATTTGGCATAATAGATTTTTTATTCTTAAAGAACTAAATAAAAATTAGTTCTAAAGTAAAACTGCTGATATTTCTTTTCCCCTAAAGGGAAAAAAAGGCAAAGTCTGTTACATTTTATATTTACAGTCATTTCTAGAATATTTAAATCTCTGGGTGGACTACACTTTTAGCAGAACTCAGTGAGATATCCTTGAATCAGGATGCAGGTGTAAAGTAAGTGTGAAAGTAGGGAGGAAAGTTTGTGAACATGGTGTTGCTTCTGTCTTTCACTTGTTTACTCTTTCTTGTGCTGAGAACCAAAAGAATGAGGGTAGGAAAGGTCAGAGAGAGGAGATGAAGAAAGTGAGTCTCAGGGTTTCTTTAGCTTTCTCTGCTGCTCCAGGAAAAGCTTTTGCAATTCAAAGAGTACACATTTAAACAAAGAGGCAGACCTAAGCCCTGAAAAAAGTGCTGTCGTAGGTGTGTGTCGTGTGATGTAGCTGTCCTCATTTTAGGAAATGAGTAAATGCCAAAGGGGAAGTTTGTATATTGGAGCGAAGGCCAACCTGCTTGTGTTGATGAGAAGAGCTGGATGGTGCCAGTAAGGCTGGACGTGCTGGTGTGGGAGTGCTCGTTTGTACTGGGCAGTGGTGGCAGCCGTGGTGGATAGAGAAGAGGGAAATAAAGCACTTCTGGAAATATTCTGATGTGGAAACTTTTTGCCCAGTTGCTCAAGACAACATGGGCATGCTCAAACCAAAACCAAACAGAGGATATTTGCATTTGTAGAAGATATTTGCATTTGCGTGACTTGAGTTAGCTTAATGCAATACTGTGTTCTCCTAGGTGTGTATCTCTGCTGTCCTCCAGAAACAAAATGTTTCTGTGTTTGAGCTTTTTGTTGTGTTCCCTCTTTTCTGACTTGTCTGTTGAGAGTCATTCTCCCTAATCTTTTAATGTGTGATCAGTGCACATCAGCATTGTGTAGCTGGCTAAAGAAAATTTAGCAGTAAAGGGAAAATAATTGTTTCTGTGGCACCACTGTCCTGCAGGAGCCCTAAGTTAAATAAGTATAAAATCTGGGGTAGGTGGAAGGAAGTGGTAGAATGTTAAAGCACTTAGTCTCCTATTCCTTCTTGAGCTTTTTACTCTCCTGCTCTTTCTGTTAAGCACGAGTATCTCCCAGATTTGTTGCTCTCTGATTGTGCATTACAACAAGTCATGTCTGCATTTGTAGCTAAGGAGAATTGAACTTGGCTTAATCACAGGATCTTAGAGTAATTCAAATGTTACTTGGTCACTGGTGCACAGCACAGCTTTGATTCACACTAGAGACTGACATCCAGAAGAAACCCTGTCTATGCTGCTTCTGCCCTGCCTTCATTCTCTTCCCATGCCCTCGGTGGCTGGCATGAGAGCCACAGGCTGCTCTGAAATCCAAGGGCTTCCTTGCTCATAGGTGCAACATCTGCACCCATGAATCACAAGCCTTGGAAAGCAGGGCAGGCAAAGGGATCTCACTCTTTCCCTCTCTGTTGTCTTACTGTTTTCTTTAAAACTGCGCATTCCTCCACAGTGGGACAAAATAGCCCACAATTTCCCAGCTCTCCTGAGGCTGCATGTTCTAGTGATGGCATTTGCCACCCACATGAGTGGAGAGAAGATACAGGCAAGAGATGCAATGCTTGGATTGGCTACTGCAGCCACCAAAGTGCTAAAGTTGCTTGTGCATGCTTAAGTAATGACAATGTTGAGGGTAGTGGAGAAGAGTCCCCCAGGAGCAGAACATGAACATTAATTATAGGGGGGAAAATATATTATTAACATCAGACTGCACGCTACAGGAGATCCCAGTGTGACTATTAAAGGAAATTAATTACCACCTCTCTTTACCTTTCAGATCAACTCTTCTTTATAATGAGAATAATTCCTTCATTGTTACCACTAGTATTATCAACTGTAAGCCAATAATTTTTTTCTGGTATTCCATTCACTGCTATTGTACATCTCTATGTTTTGAAAATAAATACTTCCAATGGAGATATTGCATCCCCTTTAAGGGGAAGTTCCCCAGACTCAGCTCAGTCTCTGTAAAATGGAGTAATATGCTAAAATACTCATTCCTCTGCACTGATAAATGTGAAATAGCATTCTCTGTTTAAATTATTTTCCATGTAACCCACTACCCTAAAATAGAGCAGTTAAGGAGATACTCTTTTTTAGACTACTCCAGCTTCACAACCCCATTTCCAGATCCCAGTGTATTTTCCAAATACATCTTGCATGAACTCACATGAGAAATTTTTGCTGGCAAAGTCAGAATTGAGGTCAAAACTGGACTAAAAGAAAGCTCATTACAACTTTAACATCTGTAATCCACCCTGAGGAGAGAAATGAATGCAGCGAGCAGGCCATGGGTGCATTGTTTCCATTGTACTCTTGATTAACTTATAATTCACAAGTGAGGGACTGTGAAGGAGACTACTGACTGATGGAAGGTCACCAATTCCAAGAGGAAATAAATGATATATAGGCATCCCATTCATCACTTTATTTGTGTAACAGCATTTGGGACTCTGTCTCTGTAGAATAAAGCCCATTTAAAATCTTTTAATATTTTTGCAAAGACAAGGCTGGGGAGCTTGTGTAATCTCGGTAACAAAAGAACCATATGTAAAATCCACATCATCCCGGGGCAGCCAGTGACTTTTTCCTTGAAGAGGGTGCTAATTCTCCAAATTCTTCATGATTGTCCTTGGATAGAGACCAGTAATTATCATTATTCTTTCCATTCTGTATGAAGATCTGCTGTCACTCTATTATTTCTAGTGTAATAACAATCCTAAGCTTTGCTTTAAGGTTCACTTTTGCGTTACAAGGAGCACCCACTTCTCAGAAAATCCTTTATTACAGCCGTGGCTCTAATTAATGTTAGGTTTCCAAATTTTGGTAGACAATGAAGATATGGCATGAGTTGGTCCCTTTCTTTGTAGCAAAGCAGATAGCCAAATATCTGCAAACATGCATCAAGCTCCTGAAGCAGTATCTCCCTTTACCACATTGGAGTGGAAGCAGTGGAACAGGAGCTACTCTAAGCCTGGGAGCAGTAGGAAGAAGTCAGCATACTCCGCTCGTAAACGCTGTAGAGAGTTTGAGTCAAATAAGATGAAAAACCAGAAAGTGGGTGGTAATACAGACATCAGGGCCAAATGAAGAAAAGCCCTTTGCATATATATATATCTCCCTATTTTTACTTCTATTAAGTAATACCATGGTAATAGGGCAGACAGACATGAATGAAATAACACTTTACTTTCTTCTACAGTTTATTGCAGAAATAATAAATGCTGCGCCGCACAGACTCAAATTGATGTATGTGATCCTCTGTGTTTTTGGTGGCTAATAGGATTGCTTTGGAGCAGGTCAGTGCACATTCACACTTTCAATTGCTTTGGACAAAAGCAGACTAAGTGTACCATGAAAAATGTCATCACGTAACATGGCGTCGAAAAGATGATGTATGTCTTTACTGTGATATTTTTGCTATGCCTCAGAGAAAATCCACTTTAATGCACAGCTGCAAAAAAACCCACAGGTCTTTGGGCAAAAAAGACACACACTAACCAGAACGGACTAGCATTTTCTGTCACATAAACTGGCAGAACTGCAAAAATGCATGAGATGGGACATAAGCCACATCTTTCTGCATGTTTTGGGGGGCTTTTTAGTGGTAAATGTGAATTAATGAAGTCCTAATGCTGCATTTTATTATAATGCCTGTTTGGAAGCGCTGAAATGCTAGATAAAGAAACAAGGGAAAGCTATAGCATGTCTACAGAATCTTAAGGTGTGGAGGAATCAAGGCACAATATTGAAATAAATTCTTAAACAGCAGAGGTCTTCTTTGTTCAGGCTATTACACAACAAATATGACAGTATGACAAAAAAAATCTTCAGCCAAATTCCATCTCTGTCACATGCAGAGCATGCAGCATGACTGGAGATGTGCTGAACGGGCAAATCCTCACCCAAACCATGACTCCAGTTTGTGGGAAACCTCTTCATAAAAGAAGCAGCCTGGTGTGTTTGGTCATTCTGTCTCCATTTCAGTGACTCTGTGTGTAGTGCTACATCACAATTCCAGGTCAGCTTTACAGAGCTTTAACTCCACGCATTTCAAAGGTCTTACTGCCGTTTCTCACGGATGTGAGTAAGAACAGAGGCTGGCCTCATTTCTCCGTCCCAGCTGACGTGCTGGAGTATGCCAGTAGGCAAGTGGAATTTCCCTCGTAGCACACCTGGATGGGGATGGCTGTGGAAAGAGGCTGTTCTCACCGGGAATGCGAGCAGTCAGGAGGGCATGTTCATGCACTACAGAGAGGGGCAAAATCCAGACTGAGCCCAAGGCAATCGGTTTGTTAATTTAAGACTAAGGAAACAGCAGATGTCTTTGAATGCATGTTAAGAGCAACCAGGTTAAAGACTTGGTTTGTGGTGTTTAGGTTTTGAGAGAGAGAAGAACCAACAGCCTGTTTCTGACATGTGGCACAAAGCTTCTTTGGGATGACAACCTGTGATCCTTTTTTCTCATGTATAGTGTTGTATTTTTTCCTTCCTATGGTTTCCACATGACAGTGGCTGCTTCGGTCTGCAGTTTAGTTCTTCAGGAGTAGACTAGAGAAGGAAAAGTGTCTGCATCTATGAAAGGGATAACACAGGAGAAAGGGTCAGAGAATGTCTGTTTTCCAGGGAGCCTTCTTAATGTACTTCACCACTGACCCAGAGATACATTGCAATCTGTGATAGTCCATGCAATTCCTAGCAGCACCTGGATTTTCTTTCAAGGTTCCTTACCCAGCTTTGCCCAGTCTGTTATTGCTTATCTGTACAATCGAAAATCATCCTAGCAGCCAACACAAAATAGTTGAAAGCTAGCAATGAATTTAGGAGCTGTGCTAGCTGTTCAGAGATTTATTATCTTTTTTTTTTTTTTTCTGGGTAATGGGCAAGTTAGAACCTTTCGATATTTCAGCAAAAGAGCAGCAGAAAATACCCTTGAGGACAGGCTGCCTAAGCTCTGATCCTGTATCTGAAGTCCAGTACCAGTTTTTTCTCTCANGAAAGCACACAAGAGTTTTGGGGCGTTTGCGAGCTTTTCAGAGTTTTTTTTTCTTTTTTTTTTTTTTTTTCTGGGTAATGGGCAAGTTAGAACCTTTCGATATTTCAGCAAAAGAGCAGCAGAAAATACCCTTGAGGACAGGCTGCCTAAGCTCTGATCCTGTATCTGAAGTCCAGTACCAGTTTTTTCTCTCAAGAACAAAGTAATTCATTCAGCTAAAAGAGAGTGAGGTTGACTTTGAAAATTAAAATCAATGCTTTAATTCAATACACATACAATTACCAGCTGTCAAATGGCATGTAATGCACTTTTACTGAAAAAAACAACAGCACAAAAGACGAGAAAGGAGGCTTTGACAAATGTTAGGATTCTCATAATGATGTTTTTTGTGTGGTTTTGAAAGCAAGACTGCAAAGTTAAGCGCTGTAGATGATAGGGCATTATGCAGAGGGCGTAAAAGGACCAGTGGTGTTTTTCAGAACACATATCACTGCTCTCTGTAATGCTCTGTTGTCACAAATATATGGTGATTAGCTATTTATCAGCATGAAAACACATCATAAAACATTCCACATATCACTGAGTTTCTAATAATCTGTGTCACTGTGAAGACTAATATATTTAGTCAGTCCACACAACTTCATGAAATACTTTCCTTTGCCAAGATTTGTGTTGGGCTTGGCAAATGAAGGATGAAACACTGGTGAAATGGGAACATCTACTTTTGTTGACTAGTCTGTGAAATAACACATTTGTTTTTTCACTCTTTAACACTGTTTTGAGGGGATAATAAGGGTGCCCCTGGTAGTGCTGTCAGCTTCTGAAATATCTCACCTACCTGCTCTACTGCTGCAGTCTTCCTTAGACTGTTTTGGGCCGTGACTTACCTGTATTGAACCCCTGCAGACCTTTTTGCCATGTGAAGGCATACTAAAGACCACGCATTTCAAATTGGCATTACTAAAGACCAGCACTGCATACCAAGGTCCATATTTTCAATTGTGGATGTCAAGAGATCAGCACTTAAATCTGTATTTACCCATTGGACTAACTACCCTCCCAAGCATCCACATGTCCTTCAGGTCCAGATTTATCACTACCTCTATTGTCACATGTACTTTCCCAGAGCTCCACTCTGGGATACCTAAGGATACCCCGAAGATCATATTTTATCTGAAAGATAACCAGTGTAATTACTGTTTCTGAGAACAAAGAAAGAAAGAAATGAATTAGCCTTAACATTGCAAAAGGGGAATTGTTTCAAATCAGGGAAGACCTCTGAAAATCCATCCACATATTAAGATGGCTAAATATACTGCCATCACTAGCTTAAAACCCCATGTTTGAAAATGTTGCCCTGAGCCCACTCAGTACATGATTTGGAATTAGATGAATGATGAATCCAAGGGAAATATAACTTTCTCAGGTTAGTGTGTGACTGATGACACCCATTTCCAGTTCAGGGGGGAAGGTGGAAGTTCATTTAGACTGATTTATTAATGTTTTTTCCAGAGTCAGTAAGATACTTGATAATTAATGGCACAGAAATATGAGTTCAGCTGAAATCCTTCATAAATTAAAAGTATTTAATTTAATAGTAATTTAGAGGATTTTGCAAAGTGCCAGAGCAAGATAACTGCATTTGCACAGGAAGCAAGATTGAGAGAACTGTCTCCTGGACTGATGCAAGTAATGCATCTTTATAGCCATGTGGGTCAGAATTCAGTAGCAGTACTACTATCGTTCACAGCAACATTTCCATGAAGAGAGAGAAAATATATCAGGAAAACTATTCTCTCACATTTTACTCCTCGCTCTTTAGCTGCCTAGAAATTTACTGTGTGCTTCACACAGTACACAGTGAGGTATAGTTTAAGACTTCCCATTACTTCTCAGGGTAATGTCAGTTTTAAAATAGCTTGGAACAAGACAGTGGACTAACTGAAGCACAGCTGCAACTGCGTTGTGTTCTTTCCCGTAAAATATTTCCAAGTGATAACGAGAGAAGAGCAAATTTAAGGAATGACAGCCTTTTAATGCCTTTCTGTTCAGCTTCCCATGACTAAAAATCACTTAAACCATTTTGGATACCCAAGCAGTGGCAGTTGGATGCCTCTTTGTCGTGGCCAACGTGTGCATCAGGCCTTGGCTGTCTTAGCAGCACTCATGCTCCCGGATATCCAGCGCCTACACACAAGCAGAGCCTCTGACTCAGGCACTGGATCCAGTGCAGCAGAGGGGAGCGGGGATGGTGTGTGCTCGTGCAGCAGGAAGGCAGCCCAGTGCCATGGTCCCCACGGTCATTACTCTTGAGAGGAGAGGGTCCTGGCCCAGAGTGCCACGGGCAGCTGGGGAAGCAGGACAGGGAGCAGCTGTTGCTGCTGGACAGAAAGCCCGTAACTGGGTTCTCGAAATGTGCATCTTAGCCCTATCAGCTTCCAGAAGCTGGACCAAGATAGCTGTTTTTTCTAAAAAAACAGAACAGTTAGACATTAATAGAGCAACGTTGGAAAGGGTGGGTGACGCAGACAGACGTGAATTTGCACTGCAGATGTGCTTACTGAATTTTCTGCACACTTTTCCCATTAATTTAGGTAAAAATGGAGCATTTTGCTTGGGAAAGGTAGGTTTTATTTTTTTCTGCCCCTTGTCCTTGAGAGGGAGGTGGTTTGAAACAGCAGGGTGATAATTTTCAAAGAAGAGAGCAAAAGGGCTGGGGCTGAGATTTGGATGAGGATGTCCCTCTTTTACTCATGCTTATTTGAAAAAGCCCTACTTTGCTTTGGGGGATTTGAGCGACTCCCTGCAGCAGATTTTAGGACTGGAACATGTTCAATCATGGTCAGAGAGGATAAAGTGTACTTAATTCTCTGCTCTTTAGGTGGTTTACATTGGCACAGGCTGAAAGGTTTAGAGTTCTGAAGTTTACACATTCACAGAGTCTTGGTGTTCAGATTTAACGTTATGTACTTTTTTCACTTGAAGTAGAAAACAATAGGAACCAGCAGAAAAGTTTTCTCAGGATCTTGCCTTTTGAAGTACCTAAAGAAAAGAGGATGAGGAGGGAAAAAACACCCAGGGAGAACCTAAGATTTTTCTGTTTAAAAGCAAAAGATCCCCAGACCTGAATACCCTGAAATAGTGTGGCAGTAGGATGAAGTATAAATTTTTTCAAAGGGAAGTGCTGTGACATCAAATTTTTTACTACCTTTGGCACAGTTTCTGTAAACTGATATCTTTTCACAGACCCTAAAGTTGCTACAGTTTCAATAGCCACCTTCGAGACTGCTTTAAACCTACCAAACAAGGAGGAGCAATAGCATTTCTACAAATAAATTTCCCAGTCCATCCAGTGACAACAGCGTTTTTCCTAGGGTCCCCAAAACTGCCTTTGGGATCTCTCTTTTTGTGTGGATTTTAGAAGCAGGACATGGGACTTTCCCTTTTCTCCTCATCTCAACACATAGTCCTGCAATTTACCTGACCCAGCTGCTTCACGAGACTATGAGCCAGAGGACCCAGCTCAGCCCCAATCTCAGCTCCCTGCCAACTGCTTCTCTTTCTTTCCTCTTTTTCCCTCTCTCTGCCCTCGCCCAAACAGCTGCCCTACACAAGCTTTTTTTTGGTGACACTGGGTAAATATGTAAATTTGCAGTCCTATGGTGAGCTGCACTGATGCTTCACTACATCTCTACAGCCAGATCAGATAATGCTTCAAGAGCTGCAGTCATAGTGCTGGCTGCAGAATAGATGGGATGTAAAGTACCTTATTTTCTGCAGGAAATTTAATCCAAAATTCTTAGGTTTTCTGCAAAATTCATGGTGTATTGAGGGTCCAAGTCCTATTTTTTCATCTGTGGTGCTCCAGTAATGGCTATGGCCCTCTACACAAATAAAATGTGATATAGCGTGAGTTGAGATCTAGAATTATGTCAGGTTTTTCCCCCCTCCTAGTTTTTTCCCTGGTAATTATGAGAGATAGGAAACAGTGTGCAACAACCGATGCCCTTCGGGACATAGACACACACTTAGTGTGCCCATATGAATATTTGACACAGACGGCAAATAAAATAGCAAGTCAACTTGAGATTCTGACAGCAAATTTTCTTGAAAGTGAAAAGAGAAAATGCACATTATGAGCGGAAAGCAGCACCCATCAGAGCCAAAAGATGCTTTCCTCCCAATATCAATTGGCACAGAACAGTGATTATTTTGCAGTTCTAAGTCATGCAGTACATAAGTGCGAGGTGAATCAGCACATCAGTATTTCACTGTGGTTCTCAGACTGTCTCTATTCCTTTTCAAAGTTAATATCTGGCAGAGGCATAATTTGATCTTTTGCTTTGGGGCTTTTAATGACTTCTCTGTTTCTGAACTGCCGCAGTTGAGTGAACATGCTAAAATCTAAGTGTACTTTACACTCCATGGACTGTATCCTTCATTTAGCCTGTGTTCAAGAGGACATTAGCTTGAGACTTCTTAAAATCTCTGCTTCATTTTGGTCAATAGGGAGCGTTTAATGTACAATATGAAGTAGGAAGATGTTGGTCTATGAATAAAAAATATAAACAAAAGCAGTTACGGTTCGCTCTTGTTCCTGCATTTCATTAGTTTAAAGCTGTTTTTATGCTAATCAGCACTGGATCACTGGAATGCACTATGGATAAAATATAGAGTTTTTCAAGTTATTTCCTTGCGTAGGATCCTTAAGAGGATATCTGAATTCTGGAGACAGATCAGTTTGATTGTAAATAATCAATTCCAAACTGACTGTATATTGATATTAATTATTTCAGGCTCTGCACCTAAATTGAACACACATCTTAAGCTGTAAACTTGTGTTCTTCAGAATCCTCTTTTTCAAGTCACAGCTATCTAAAGGGATGGTTGGGATGGGGTTTATTCCCAGAAGACCAAGAGAGCAATTCTAGCTGCCTTGCAAGCTCCCCATGCAGCACCGCCACACACATCATGTAACACAGCAGCGTTGCACCACAAAAATAGAACATCTATCAATTACGGTTGAAGAGGCAAAAACCTCCCTCTAAAATTCAAGACAAAATCCCCTGAGAATGTTGAAGCCAGTAGCAGAAAAAGGGACACAAGGTGCAGAAGAACTGACGAATTAGAGAATTCCCCATGTGGGAAGGTGATATCAGCCCTTAAAGCTGGCCTTCCACTGGAGAATGATTATGCACAGATTTTTCCTGTTTCTGTACTGGCTTTGGGGTTGTTTCTCCACATCTTATTTTTTTATCATGCTGACCCATAAGAGTTATGATAAACTAAAAACAAAAAACAGGAAATGCTATATGCTCGGTACAGTAAAGGTTTGAATTTTCATCTCATAACATTTTGTTTTTCAAATCACTGTATTCCCAGTAGCACAGCAAAAATCATTTGCTTTAATGCAATTGCTAATAATGATGATATCAACACAAACCTCTGTTTGTTCATATGTTGAGCTCATTGAATAAAGAAGCTTATCATTTATCTGTGTAGAAGCTTTTAATTAGTTTTCTGAATTTACTCCAGAGATTAATGGCCAGATGATATTCAATATATGCATTATTGTTTTAATTTCTTTATTGAGATATCTGAATTGATATGTTCTTCCCTCTGTGATCCTTTACTTTTTTTCTCTCTGTTCGATAACTGTAAAATATTTGTGTGCAAACAGACTCAAAAAAAATTCCATTAGGCCATTACACCTGGGTGGTGGTGGGTGGGTCATAACACAGGACAGAGCAGCAAATTCTGCTCTATCGGGGATTATAAACTTTACTCAGAAAATACTGTGTTGCTGAAAAATGTCACTTGCTGGCACTTTTCAGTATTTACAGTAAGTTGGGGAGGTACCTTTTCCTGCTCACACACAGCATTAATAGTTTGTATATTCAGGCATTTCTTTTTTAATCGAGATTCCTTTTGACCTTTTACCCCACCTGCCACCTTTTCCCCTGGTCATCAGTTTCTGTTGGCCACTGTGGCATGGCTCCTGTCGCCTCTCAGTATCCCACTTACCCACGGGACTGTTCCAGTATGGCAAAGTCATCCTGGTGTCCTCCACCTGACAGGTCTCTGTTTCAGGCAGTGGGTCACATCCTCTGCCTGCTTGGGTGGTGCACGTGCTCTTGTTGAAGTCCAGATGAGGACCCAGAGCAGATGAAGTTCAACCCTTGGGCTGTTTGGGGAAAGAACTTTAAATCTGTGCTTTCAGTGAAGCAGTGGTGTCACTGACTTTCCTGATGGCAGCCAATATCCACAGTCTACTGCTGTCCTGGCTCAGGGACTGTGCCCTCTTGTTGCCAAGAAGGGAAATCGAGCCCAAGCTGCTGAATCCGTCTTTGCTTTTCTTAATTTCTTGTGTCTTGGGAGAAGGTGCACCTTCGAGGTGCAGATAAAAGGGAATGGAAACTGAGTAAACAATGCGTCATTTTTATTAAAAATAGTGCCCTGTGTAAATATAAAGTTCAACATTAAGGTTTTGTTGGCCCAGTAGGAGAGGGATTAAAAATGCTCATTAATGGGATTTAAAAGCAGGAGTTCAGTTATATTAGCTACAAAAATATAATTATCATAATTAAGATTGCAAAGCACTAACGAAGCTCTTTAATAATTATCCTTTTTCCTTAGAGATTCATTTTGTAAAACCTGATTTGAATTTTACATCACACTGGAGAAACTTTGTCTTTGTAGAAATGGGAACCACTGGTCACATGAAGGGTCTGAGAAGAGTGGTACTTTGCACATAGCTGGAGTGTGGCTCGATCTAAGACAGGAGGGACTCAAGGGCATAAATGTTCAAGATGGCACAAAATATAGGTGCAGAATATAGGTGCAGCCTTGGTCTGATGCTGTAACTGAACTTTTGGCAGGTTTATGGACTCAGACACAAAACTGGGAGCCTGCAACTGGAGAACATTCCTCCCCAAAGTGTCATGCAATCAGGCAGGTTGTGTGTCTCTATCCTTGCTGTCTTTAGGCTTAGTGATGCCCAGGCAAACCCTGAAGCCTCCTGCCTTGCTCTGGTCAGAAATGGCCTTAAAACTCTATAGGTTACATTACCTGCAAGGGAGACAGCAAGAAATACAGAGCAATAATCTGGATGGTCACAGGCTTGCAGGGTCCCTTCTGAAAAGAAAGAGACAGCAAGCTGTCAAAATTAAATGACAACAAATTGTCCATTAAAACTCTCTCCCCCAAACAGCTTTTCATGATTCATCTCCCCAGATGATTAAATATTTAGTTCTGCTGACAGGGATATGATAATTACTATAGAGCAGAAAATTTAGTGCAGTATGTGAGTTATAAGCAGATGTGTTATCAAGCTGTTAACACAAAAGTTATAGGATTATTGCTGTTGATATCTGTATTTATTTCTGTAATATTGTATAAGGATTTTTTTCCTGTCACCAGCAGATTTAGGCCACAGCTTTGCCTCTTGCACGGGGCAGGGAAGCTGTCTTGCAGGGTCTCTGCAGGGACAGTCACATTGTCCCCTCATGCCTCCCACCTCCAGCCCCATCAGTGGCAGAGCAGCTGAGCACCCATGGGTGTCACCATGCTGCGATGCCCATGAGGATGGGGAAGGCCAAGGAGAGCACTCACTGCCTGGCTCAAGTCCCAGTCTGCTCCTTGGAGCTTGGCCCTCCAGTTCTTGCTGGTTGAAGAAGCAAACAAATCCCACGTGGGCAGGGAGAGGGCAAGAACACTGAGAGAGGACAGCCGTTCATCCTAGGTCCTGTTTAGTGAAGAGGGAGATGCCACATCAGGATAGCTGCCTCAAACTCGAAGGAAATTTGGCTTAATGTTTAGTTTCTGCTTTCCTGCCGAAATCTCCACGGAAACATAGTCTGTTACTTCAGCGTTTTCTGTATGGAGGGGATGATCACAGCTGGTGTAAATTGTGACAATTAATTGAATAGCACTGTCAAAAATTCAGTTTCTTTCTAGAACAAAGTTTTCTGTTGTTAGCAAAATTACTTCTAGAGCCAGAAGTAATTTTTAAAAGAAGATTAATTTGGTTGTTTGAGAGCCATCCGTAAACATTTAACAAACAAAGAAGTGGGGGGAGTGAGACCAAACATGTCAGCTCCTGGACATCTTGCTTTAGATTCCAGTGCCACCATAGCCTGTTTAATCATATGGAAAGAATTAAAATGATCTTGTCAAGGCTGTTGCTGCCAGAAAACAAAGAGAATGACTGATTACAGTCCCATTGAAAAAGAGTAATTTTCTGCTTGCATTGATGTTTCCCAGGTGGTTCATGCCAAACAAAATGAAAATCCTTGTGCTTTTGACAAAAAAATCTTTATAGTATTATACTTGCATATTTTGCTTGTATCAGCTGAGCATTTGACCATCAGAAGATCATAGGTCGAATGTTATATTATTCTACATATTTAAATATTTGCAGAAAAACATTAACAGATTCTTACAACTAAGAACACTTTATAACTGAGATCCTTTGCAAGGGAAGTTTTCAGAGCTAATAATTGCAAAATAATCTGTGCAGTTCTGCCTCCACAATTTGGCCTCGATTTTGCAAAAATACACATACATGAGGGCCTTCTTATAGCAGTAGAGAGTTAAGCACTTTTAAAGTCTTTGTATATTCAGGACTGCTGATATTACAAGGATTAAAGTTTTATAAATACCTAAAACAGATTAAGAACATGAGAAGTAGAGAGGGAAGAAAAACAGGTTTTACAGTCAAGGGCCATTCTCCTGAGAGGCTTTTTTCTTTTTTCTTTTTTCTTTTTTCTTTTTTCTTTTTTCTTTTTTCTTTTTTCTTTTTTCTTTTTTTGCTAATGCTATCATAAAGTGAATATTTTTAAAATTAACATCTAGAAGTGGCATGACAAACACCTGACATACAGACATACAATGTTAAGATGTGTATCTGTTTATGAAGCAGGAGGGATGTCAATGTAGGGAGACAGTGCACAAGCTATTTCCCATACAGAGACCAAAAGCATAATATAATATGTTTCAAGAATATATATAAGAACTAATTCAAGGGCACTGATTTGTTTAGGATATGTAGCCAGCTCAGTAGATCCAGAATCATTGGACAATTCAGGTTGAAGCTGAATTCAGGTTGAAACCTCAGGAATTTTCCTGCTCAAAGCAGGGCCAGCTCTGAGGTCAGACCAGGCTGCTCAGGGTTTTGCCCAGTCGGGTCTTGAATGCCTGCAGGGATGTGGATGGCACAGCCTCTCCAGGCAATCCGCTCCATTGCCTGGCTGTCCTTGTGGAGAAAAGCTCCTTCTCTCTTCTTTAAACTTACACCTGTTATTTCTCACTCTGCCATCCCACACCGCCATGAGGAGTCCAGCACTGGTTCTTTGTTGACCCCTTGTAGGCAATGAGAGGACTCTTAGGTGTCCCCAAAGCCATCTCTTGTCCAGACTAAGCCAGCCTGGCTATCCCAGCCCCTTCTCATGAGTCGAGGGCTCCAGACTCCACCACTGGGGATGCTACTGACCTTCCTCCTGATAATCTATCTTTTCTGTCCTTGAGAGCCCCAAACCGGTCACATTACCCTAAATGTGGTATAACAGGTGCTAAGTGAAGGGACATAAACCCTTCCCTTGATCAGGCTGTGTTCCTGTCCATGCAGCCCAGGGTCCTGTTGGCTGTCCTTGACACCAAGGCACACCAGTGGTTCATGTACAGCATGCTGCCTGCTGCCTTCCAGAGCTCCCAGGGCCTTTCCTGCAGAGCTGCTTCCTGATCAGTCCATCCCCAGCCTGTATCAGAGTTCAAGGCTCTTCATTCCCAGGTGCGGGACTTGGCAGTTGTCCCCACTGAATTTCAAAAGGTTTCATGTCTGTCCTTTCCTTCAGCCTCCCAGTCTCCCCCATGCCGACAGCCCCGCCTTCGAGCATGAAGCCAGCATAGGTGACATCCACTGCTCTCTCCCCATCCACAGATCCTGTCATTTCATCGTAACAGGCAGTCAGGTTATTCTTGGTAAATCCACGCTGGCTGTTTGTGATCACCTTCTCCAAGTGCCCGGCCCTGTGCTCCAACAAGACTCTCTCCATGATTTGCCAGGGACTAAAGTGAGACTGACTGGCCTGTTGCTCCCTGGATCCCCCTTTTGCCCGTTCTTGAAGGCCAGCATTTGCCTGTTTCCAAGCATCAGGGACCTCTCCCACCTCTACAGTCTCTCAAAATGAGAGATCAGCCTAGCAGAAGACACCAGCAAGTCTCCCAGCACCCAACGAGGCAAGTAGTCAGTCCCCATCAACTTGTACGTTCAGCTTCCCCCGGCTTCCTCAAGTTCCCTGAGTTGATCCTCGCCTGTTGCTGGTGTTTCTGCTCCTCCCTGCCCCTGCCTCCAGATGGAGGCTGGGAGACCTTGCTGGTGGAGACTGCCTCAAAGCAGGCATCAGCCTCGCCTGTTTTGCTGTCACTAATTCACCCCCTCACACACCTCCAGTACTGCAGTAGTCCCGCACTTTCATTGTTCAGCCTTTTACTACTGATGTAGCAGCAGAAGCTCTTCTTGTTGCCCTTGTCATGCCCTGCGGGTGTCACTTTAGGTGAGCATTGACTTTCCTGCCACCATCTCTACATATCCAAAGAAGTCAATACAGAAAGACAATACCTCCGCCAGGTGATTTACCATCCCTTGTCACTTCGGCTTATGTGTAAGCTTTGACGATTATTTGGCTGTACACAAATTAGTAATAACTCAGCATTTAGCTGTCCCGTGCCTCAGTTTCCTTGTTGAAATGGACCCACTAACTTGAATGCACCAGCCAGGCTTTGCCAAACCCCCGATCCTACAAATGTCAGGTGTCACCATGCAGGGTCGGAGCCACCTCGTGCGCCCCACGACAAGCCCAGGTGCTTCATCTCCTGGCTCATACAGAAGGCGAGAGGGCTGCCAGCAGACCACTGCAGTCACATCCTCCTCCGCGCATCACACGCAGCGATGTTACCGAACTGACCTACTTTCCCCATCCGCCCACGGAAGGCTAATCCTGTTTAGCATTGCTGGAAGGGGACGGGCACGCGGAGAAGTGCTCTGAGTTATACAGATGGCAGTCTTTGCTGATTAATGTTAGTTTAATTTGTTTGCCTTTCTGTTTCCAGCCGTGCGAGGGGAGAGCAGAGCAGCGGTTGAACGTGGGGATTCACAGCCTGTTCGCTGAAGTCTGAATGGCTTTAGTCATTCAGCAGCAGTAATAGCAATGAGGAAGATAACGAGCGTGTATGTACTGATCTTCATCAGAGATCCAAACACTGCACAAAACTTTACACGTTGCTCACAAGCTGGAGATAAAAGATGCCTCTCACCCTGGCCCCGCTGCATCACGGCGCTGCTGACGACAGCCGTCTCACTCCCGACTTAAACCGATGTGAATCACACTGCATCTGCAGAAGGATCCCAGGCTGCACGCCCCAAAATTCAGCCGGCACCAGGGTAGAGGGGGCAAGCTGCCTAACACGTGCCAATAGGGGCAAGGTTTCTGACATGTGGAAAATAATACCCCTTCCCACTAAACGGAAATACTGTGAAGAACCAAACCAGAATATTCTCTGAGCCTCTATTTCTATTCATCATAATCTCTTAATACTCAGCTCTATTACCTGTGAGCATCTTCCTATCATCCCCAGTTCAGAAGAGTGAAGCATTAATTTCTGTCAAATTCCACTATTTTTATTGTCCACATGTGGATTATTTTTAATGTCTGTTTTGCTTTAAGCCTGTTACCATCTAAAGATTCATTGTACACATATGTATGAAACATGAAACAGCCCATGAGGTTCATGAAGTCCAGTATTTTCTCAAAAAGTTTTCTTTTTTTCTTTTTTTGAAGCCTCTAAACATCATCTCTAGTGTAAACAAAATGTAGTGACCTACTGAATGCAGGAAGACCTCGCTATACACTGCAGGGTAAAAAAAAACTCTAAAGCTGGACACTTTACAGTGCTTCTGGATTTTTCCTTTACTCCTAAAAACAGTAGTTCCCATTACAATCTCAGCATTACATGACCCATGGTAACTCCAGACTGCCATTCTCCCACTGAAAAGACATATATCTTTCTCAAATAACTATCTATATCATCAGGGAAGTGAATTTTTAGTATGTTAAGTTTTCTAAAGGTTAGTCTGTTTACATTTTGAGAAATCAATTTTTATTGCTATGGTTGGGAATATGTCATCTTTAATTATGGACTCCAGCATGTTCTTGTAACAGTTCATAGGTTTATGTCTGGAAAAAAGAGAATAGAGTGGTACAGTTCAGTTTGATGTGTCTGTGAATCTGTTGATTTGTTCAGCTTTGTGTTTGTACCAATCCTTCTGCTGTGTGTTCACACTGTAGCCTTCCTGGTGGGGTATCCGAGTGCTTCATCCATGTTACAGAAACTTGGAACAAGGTGTTTAAAATGGTCAGATGGTCACTTCTTGCAGTAGGTCACTCTGTGACCTTTCCTACTGCTTCCCATTTGCTGATCTTTCTCTTTGCCTTCCAGCAAGGCTTGGAAGGGAAATACTTCACTTCTTAGTGCAATTCATTTCAGAGCTCTGCTTAGCTGAAAGGGAGCAGGTAGAGTTCCTCACCACAGTGGTGCTCCCCAGGGTGGGCAAGTCCCCATCTAACCCATGCTGTGGAACACCCTTGGGGCGATGCCACTGACCATCCACAGTGCCCATCAGACCTTGTTCATCATCCCTGGGCAGGGGACCTGGCAGCGATGCCAGTACAGCGACCAAGCCACACTGTCCCCTGTGCTTGTGGGTGCCCAGAAACTATGTCCCTGGATCACGCCCAGAGCCTCAACTCTCTTTTGGTGCCTTCTTCCTACGTATTGGATCCTACTCACTAAGCACAGGATGCCATGCATGGCTGGATCTGGCCTTTAAATCCTGTACCCCACCAAACATACCCGTGTGCCTCCTGTATAACACTGACCTCTTTGCTAATAGCCTTTTCCTTCCCTTCAAAGAGGGGATGGGAGAGTAACTCCCTGCTGAGGCAGAACAGAAGCAATGCTGAGCAGAGACAGGTACGGGAGGCCGAGCAATGTGTCTGGAAGGCATGGGATGGGAGCTTGTCTGCCCTACAACCTGTTGCTCTTTTCTTTCCTCCTTCACAAAGATAGCAGTTGTTGGGAAGGGTCTGCCCAGAGGTCAGAAGGTAGTTAAAGGTGTTTCATCCCAGCATCCCAGTTTTCCATACAATCCTTGCCCATCCCCTGTCTTTGAGAGGATTGTTCTCCAAGTGCAATATCATAATCTTTAATTAGGATGGTTGTATTGTACTAGCATCCCAAGTGGTCTAAGGGTGAGGGCTGAGGTGCAAGGCTCAGGTGTGTCTGTAGTGGGTGGGAGCACCCCTCTCCCCAGGGCTGACCATACCTATACAGGAAAAGTGGTAGAATACCCAGGCAGACCTGTGGGGTGATGGAGGCAGACACCCCACAGTGCCAGAGAGGGAAGAGGAGGAAAAGCCCAGCCTGTTCCTTGAGCTGCCAAACGTAAGGGCCAGGGTAGCACAAACACTGTGATTGCTCATAAAGGTCCCCCAGGCACATCTCAGGACCTCTGAAAGAAATTTACATCTCTGATTTAATTCAGCTGAATTAAATGTATATGATTATAAATTCTTGCTAAATATCAGGCTGATTTGTAGGAACTATTAGCTGGCCTTGTGGCAACTCAGTGAAAAATTAACAACTGATTACCTACATCTGAGTGTCTACAGCATATCCTTATGAGCAGTAGGGCAGGAAGGAGTGAAACCAACCTCACCAGCCCAGAAAAGTAGTAGCTTAGGTCAATAAAAAACATGTTTCTAGCACAGGATAAGGTGATCAGTGCCAGATGATTTTTTATAGTGCAAGCTCTGTGTCCACTGTGAATAGACTGTATCAAAATAAACATGTGCAACCTTTCTTCTGGAGAGTCCCTGGAGCGAGCTGGCACTCTGCCTGAATTGCTTCTTTCCCAAGCAGCTATTCATTGTATGAATGAATGTGGTGGGGGTGTTTGTGCTATAATTCTCCATCTGATAACTCAGCCAGGGGTACATAGTTAACAGTTTTAGCCACTCTTTTGTTTCCAAAATGCGATTCTTCCCTACTTGTGGATATGCATATTTCTGTGTGTTTGTCTGAGTACCACCCTGATGGGAGTACGTGAGCTTTCTCCTCCGTGTTCCAGGTAGTTCCCATCTTTTTGAGTGATAGTCTTCAGTTCTTGATGGTAATGATGATACTAATGAAGCTCCGAATGTTACTGTCACTGTTAAATACTCTGCCAGCAGGAGTTAGGTCATGCCGTGTTCTTACCTATAGGTTTCCAAATTCCCTTTGTTGTCATGAAAGGATTCTTTACATTTTGAGAAATATGTGTGCCACTTGTTTTTTTTTATGTCACTTTTTTGCAGGAGAACTGTGGCACAGAGCCTTGGTGTTTGCTGCCTGCCTTTATCATTGCAATGAGTCAGAATTTTCTCCTAAACCAGCCACTGACAGGGGTGAGACAGTAGATGCCCAATTTGCAGTTTGGGACTTTAACAGCTGAGGGACTGGGAGGATACCATAAAGCAAGCAGGTTGCTCTAAGCACATACCTAAGCTCCATGCCATGGGTTCTCCGTCAAGGTGTAAGCCAGCATCTGGTGGGGCTCTGGAGAGGGATGGCAGTACCAGTTCGCAGCAGTTTGTATACTCTGATGTATCTATTTTATTGAGAACAGTTTTAATTTCATATGGTACATATGTACTAGCAAACCCTGTTAACAATGCTGATGATGCTCTAGAGATTTTGCCATGTGAGCAAACAGAAGCAAAATGACAATTAGATATTGTCTCATGCTAGCAACAGCACAGCAGGTCCAGAATTTCATATCAGTCAGTGAGAAACCTTGTTTACTGGAAGCTGGCCATGAATTGCTTTACAGATCTAGCCAAATCCTTGGCAGAACAGACCAGTTAGATCTGTTGCTCGCTCTAAGAGTAGAGGCTTCCTGGCAATGTAATTTCTTGATGTTTTACGGGGTACAGCTGTAGGAAACCCTTTCCATTAGGTACACTGTGCTTCTCCTAAACAGCCAAGGCTGAGCAGCAGCAATGCTGACTGTCTCATCCACCCCCATCCTTCTTCACAGCCACTCAGCACACTTGTCCTCATATTCCTGCTTTCTATGGGAAACATGCTACAACCAGAGGAAGCCTCACTGCAGCAGAGGAAGACCTTTAGGGATTCAGGGAGAGGGACTTCTGCTGCTGATACTGCCCCATTTTGACCGTCATACCCTAGATTCAACAAGTGTGCATGCAACAGAACACCTTGTGCTGTGCTGAGCGGGTGGTGAGACACTGAAACAGGTTGCCCAGGGATGATGTGAATGTCCCAGCCCTGACAGTGTTCAAGGCCAGGTTGGATAAGGCCTTGAACAACCCAGTCTAGTGCAAGGTGTCCTCCACCACTGGGACTAGATAACATTTATGGTCCCTTCCTACCCCCTAATATCCTATGATTCTATGATTTTGAGCAAAGGTTTAGCAAAGAAACACTGCAAAATCCCAAATGCTAACCCTGCCATGTTAATGATGCCTTTGGTACTCTTAAAATAGCATAAGTTGCAATAAGTGAGCAAATACCAACAAAACCCACTGAATATTGTCACTACATTTTAGCCTGAATTATTTGAATACACACTGATTGGGATAACAGTTTCATTATGGGACTAAGCAAATAAACACCTAAAATATATGTAAAACACTGGTTAATAAAATTTTTCTGGGCCTATACATTTTCCTAGCCCAAAATACAGATTATGATATGGCTGACTTGCAAGTCAAAAGTCATGGCTGACTATGGCTGTTTTGCAAGTCCAAACAAATACCTGAAAAAAACATCTAAAACCTACATGGTATTATTTGTTATTTTGTTCTGTAAAATGGAATTCAGCAATTTAAATTCACCAATTATGACTAAAAAAAATAGTTCCTTTGCCTTCATATTTCCTATTTATTCTTCATCAAGGAGATGAGTGCCATTAAGTGGTAGCTTTACCCTCCAGTCAGTGACCAGTGGCTCTAATTCCTCATAACTCATTTGATAAAAGGTTATAGGGTAGTTTTGTGTTCTTAGCTAACTGTTGAGTAATGACCAGGTAGAATATTGCTGAAAGAGAACTAATAACAGAAGCACTGTTTTTACTATCATTACATTTTCACTTTTTTTTTTTTAATAAAATGTTCTTTCAACAGGCAAATTTATGTGTGACTCATATGTAGAAAATAACATGGGCTTAAATAAAGCCTAGCAATTAACTTCCTTCCTCCTCCCCTCCAATTTTATTCATGTCTTACATGTTGAGGACTCATTAAATGAGAAATATTGATTGCTGAAGAAGAGCATTATCATTGCCTGTCATTGCACCACTGCTTTGAAAATGAGACTTTGACAATATCCAGTGGCATTGTGCTGCTGTTTCAGAAAATATTTGCGTGGGATGAAGCAGCACACGGATTTTGTACCCAAGAGGGGTGCCAGGAGCCCTGAGAGGTGCAGCAGCACAGGGCTTCCTTCTTGGGCTGAAGTGGTTACAGATTAAGTGTCTCTTTCTCATAAGGTCGTGGAGCAAAGGAGGGTGGGCAGTGAGCTGATGACAAGTGTTTCTGAGGCACTCAGCCTTCAGCTGGGCTGATTTTGTATTTTTCCCTTTGCCTTGCCCACACAAATTTACTTAATTTACCCAATTTACCCTTTTCTCCTTACAGCTCAAACTGCTGGAGCAATTGAACTACAAAGCTGAGGTCCCAGCATTTTGGTGAAGATTAGCAAAAAGAGTGATGGGGATGGCACAGTCCCCACGCTTGGTGCCAGCACGGCTGGGCAGGTGGTCTGACTGGGCTGCAAGAGGGGTTTTTCAGTGTGGCTTAGGCAATGGGATTTATAAGGACACTTTGAATTTGAGATGTAGTTCAGCGGAGTTACTGCTATCTCTTTTGGCTTTGGGTCAAGGTCCACAGAGGAGGACAAAGAGCCTCCCAGTAGGAAGATCAGCCTGAGAAGCCAAAGGCATCAGTGATGCTGGCTCTTGCATGGGAGATGATTTTGGTGGGAATATGGGGGCAATGAAAATGCTTTTCAGCTTGAGCAGACCCCAAGCTCATCCAGCCTACAAGTTTGCAGAGAGTAACCTCCACACAAAAAAATCCCCAAGAAGCAGCTGGTTTTGTACGGTGCTGGTGCATCACATGGTGCCTGTGAGCCTTGATCCCTGACTAGGGACCCTAAGGCTAGCACAGTGCTTAGGAATAACATTACCCACAATGGATATTTCCTAAAATCAAGGACTGTGGCATAAAGCACTGCTGACACATTTATCTGACCTGGATATCATCACTGTGTTTTTTAAATGAATTAGAGTGACTGTGAGATTAACCTGCAAATAGAGCTAACAAAATGACAGTTCATAATGATTCTTGCATTCCTTCAACAGAAAAAACTGCTTAGACAATCTAATGGATGAAGATGAGAAAGACAGAGCAAAGAGGTGAGCATGTTTTATTTTATAACTCTCTGTGATGAGCTTGATACTGTTTGTTGCTGCAGAAGCTGTTTTATCCATAATCAATTAATCAAAGAGCAAGAGAGTAAAATACAGTCAAACATAACTTGAAAAACTGCCATCTCACAGACTCCTACTCTTGGGTGCACTGTAAGAAGAAAATAACCTAGCAATGTTTCCTGTGGAAAATGTTAAAAAAAGCCGAGGCATTGATCGTTTTCTTCACATTACTGCAGAACATCAGAACTGAAGCACCGACAACATACTTCTGCCACTACAGTACATCATCTGAGCTTCCAGGGTGTACAAAAATGTTGTGGGTTTTTTCTTTAAATACATTTTGCAAAAGAAAAAGAACAGAAAAAATGGGGTTTTTTCCCTATTAGAATGGCCATTGATTCATCAATGCCTATCTCACAGCAATGAAAACACCCAGAAGTTACCTTCGGAGCAGAGAAAGACCACGAAAAGTCAGCCTTAAAGTGGCACAAACCTATATTCACATACAGTCTGTACTCCATGGAGTCCTGGTTGGTGGGAATTCATTGCGAACCCTTTGTTGGGAGAGAAAAGGTGTGTTTCAAGGCAGAAGACCTGTGGCAATGAAACTCTTAATAACTGTCAGAGCTGACCGGCATCTGCAGAAAAGAAGTTTGGAAGCATTCGAGGTTATCAATGCCTCAGCCCGCAGTTTAATTACTTTAGAGAGAGACAGGAGTTGCCCACATTTATCCCCCTGGTTCCCTCTAATGAGAGTATTTCCAGTCTAGGCACAAGCAGTTGATCCAGTTTCATCTCTTTTGATTCCTTCTCCGCTTCTTTCCCTCCCCGCAGCTTTTTCTCACCAATATAGGTCAGCACAGGCTGCAGCCAGGCTCAGCTGTTCCCCTGTGCTTCATTTTGGAGGGTGCAGAAAGGAGCCCACCTTGCAGCACTGCTTCACCTGCAAAAGGCCTGATCATCTTCAAGACATTTGTGTGCTAATTGTCTAGTAAAAAAAGAAATCATTAAATGAATGCATATATGAAAAAAATAGGATAACAAGTATCCTCGCTATCGGCGATTGTCATCACCATCTGGTATGGTTTTCATGCCGTTTGTTCCCAGAAGGAATTTTTGTCGTACCCTGGGGCAGGCCTCTATCAGGGTGCACAAAAACAATTATAACTTCAAAAATTAAAAAAAGGAAACTGCTTCTTCAAATTGTAATTTAAGTTCATTTTGCTTATTAGAAATAAAGCTAAAGTTGAAATCGAGTTTGAAATTATGAGATGCTTCATGAAGATCTAAAGTTAATACATTATACTGAAACTGTTCAGATTCACTTAAAAGCTACAGGTTTTCTTCCAGAGAGATTCAAACTTAGGAGAAGCTATCTGATGAATATTTTTCTGCTGTGTCTTGTGGACTGAGGACTCTCACCTGTCCTGTACCACAAGGGAAACACTTTCTTTTTTCCTCTAGTTGGTACAAGGACTGTGTCCCTCAGGGCTAAGAAACGCCAGAGCGGATTAAAAAGCCCAGGAAATTGTTCTCTCCTTTTATCTTCTCTGTTAAAAGTAGGCGAGGCTGGCAATTTCTGGACCTAAGTCTTTGGGGATGGACTCAAGCCAGGAGCTGAGTTTCTCAGGTTAGGTATGTGTAGAGGTGCACATACACACCATGTGTATCTGCTGCAATTTATTAGGCACATACAGGTTGTATTATATAGACATGAAAAAGGGATCCATCCTCTCCTGAGAAGAAGCACTTGCACTCCCACCCCTGTGCCAGGTGTTTAGTATTTGGCCAAGATATATAACTCTTCCTTCAGGAAGAACACTGGTTAAATTGAGCCCTGTTCTCCATCGTCTGACTCCCTAAGGCACAGCTTCACTCCAAAGACCTGAGGACTAAAATGTGGATATGATGGCACCACACTTGGGAGCACTGAAGACCTATGTGAGGTTTTCTGATCTTCCGAGATCAGAAGCCATAGTTTCATTTTCAGTTCTTTGATGCTAGATGAGGTTTATTTTGTTTTATAGATTTATTAGTTCTAACCAAAAGGTGTGCTTTGTGCACTTTTTTCTCTATTTGCTCTTTCAGTTTGCTTTAATAGTATATAATTTTAAAATACTTTTTTTGCAATTCAGTTCAATTCCAAATTCCAACCAAAACCAGCTTGAAGTGAACCATGAGAAAGTGCTTAATCATGAAGACTACTACCTGCCATTTTCCACTGAAATAAAAAGTAAATTTAAGAATCTGAATGAAGGTATGTGGTACAGTTACTTGTGTTGATGCATATGTAGC
>VYZQ01008116.1:6603-17941 GCA_013400655.1 Mystacornis crossleyi
AAGCGCTAATTTCTCCCCCGTGTTAGAGCCAAATAATGAGGTTCTTCGTCAGAATTGTGTTTGGACAGTGACCGAGTGTATAGTCTCTATGGAAAGTTTTCTCGACAAGGATTTTCTTAGATTTTTGTGTTCAGTGCAGAGTTTGTCCCAAAAGTAAAAGAAACAGTGTTCACAAGGCAGGACCTGCCAATGTTTAATTTGACTCCCCTCAGTGCTTTTTTTTTCCTTTCCAGTTTCAACAGTTTGACATATTGAAGATACCTCGTTAGTCATTCTTTCACAAGCCATTGTTTTCTAGACCACAGTGGAGAGCAGTGCCTCTGTTGGAGCTAACACTCAGCTCTCGTAGCTTAGTCCCTGAAGAACCCTGGACAAATGGCCTTGCACATCCATCGCTGACCCTAAAAGAGAAATACAGGCAATATTCATAATCACTACTTTTCCTACTCCATACAAGTCAGTACACAATTTGCATTTAGCAGCAAACATTGTAGCTAAGCAAAAATTAATTATGGCATTTTTAAACTAGACCTTTAAACCCCCAAAAGAGTCAGAATAATTAATAGCTCAATTAGAAATATGCTGCTCTTTGGAATGGCTGAAAACCTGAACTTTCTGGAAAAAAGTCTGTTGGAGATTATGAGAACTTTCATTAGTTCCAGCACTCAGAAATGATCACCATTCCAACAGACTGAGCTTGGAAAACAAATCTAGAAAGAATCAGAACGTTTTTAAACATTTCAGAATAACAGTTGTACTCATGTATTTTTTAATTTAACGAAATGAAATAATTTTAAGAAAAAATTATCTTATTGCACAGCAGCAGCAAAAGCCATTGGTAGCATTTGTGTGCAGTAGCTGTTCTGTACCTTGCATGAAGAGTTAACCTGAGTCCTTTCTCAGTGTGTTTCACTTAATCAATTGCATATCTTGCACATGGCTAACTTATAACATACACAGAGGTTATGAAAATGAAGTAGATAGAAAAGCATTCAGCCAAGTTGGGAGATTTGGAGACCTGACTACAGCTTGGATGTTTCAATACAGTTCATATCTCCGGTATGTTTAACATTACTGTACAATTAGCTTTTCAATGCATTCCCAGTATTTCTTTTGTGTTCCCTGATGAATAAAAAATTAATCCCAGAATTCTGTAGGACAGAATCATATTTTGGCTTGCACAGTTTGTTGCAGCACACAGAATCACTGCAAATCCCAAAGTCCCAGCTCTGCTTATAAACTGATAACCTGAACAGGGCCTCATTGTGTAACCACAAACTACAGAAGAAGCTAGAATTCATCAAGTCACCCTGCAATAATTCAGCCACTGTGGCCGTTTTGGTGTTACTTCACAGTGCAGGTTTTCATTCAAGAGGACAGATACTTTTAAGAAACGTAACTTCAGAATAACTAACTTTCATAAAGACCATAAGGAATGCTGAGCCCAGCAATAAAGTCAACTGAATGAAAAAAGTATATATGTGTATATTTTGTAACCACACTGAGCTTGAGGGCTGAAATGGCCACATTATAACTTTTAAAATAATCAAGCCATGACTACACAGCTGATCAACTGTGTGAGAACATAGGCCATATGCTGCTTTATCAAACATGAGTATAGAATTCTTAAACTGGAATAGTGTGCCAGGGGGATGAGCCACCACATTGCCTTGTGTCCGTTTTTAGACATGTTTTTACTCACATCTCTTCATTCTAATAATCATGATCTGCTAATTTTCTTTCTTCGATTTTCACATGTAGTCACTTCCTATAATTTAAGAACTCTGAACCGGTAGATTTGCAATCCCCATTCCCCCATCCCCCTGTACCACTGAGGGGAGGAGGCAGAGAATTCAGGGGTGAAACTGAGCCCAGGAGGAACGGGGGGGTAGGGTGAAGGTGTTTTAAGATTGGTTTTATTTCTCATTACCCTACTCTGATCTGATTGGAAATAAATTAATTTCTTCCTCCAAGTAAGGTCTGGTTTGCCTGTGATGGTAACTGGTGACTGATCTCTCCCTGTCCTTATTTTGACTCACAAACTCTTTGCTGTGTTTTCTCTGTCCTGCCCAGCTGAGGTGGTAGAGCAGCTTTGGTGGGTACCTGGATCCCAGGGTCAACCCACCACATGAGTTTAGATGTGTTAAAATTTATAACTTTCCTAATGCTGAAACATTTGAGAATGTCTGGAAAAGCAATAAAATAAGTGCAGAGTTCTACAATACTGTTACTAGTACTTAAAAAGTTTTGTTAGGATAATTCATCCATTCTTTAGCAGTAGAAGCAGCAGACACGTGCAAACACGCTCACAGCCCATGATTTGGCTGACAGATTGGAAAACCCAGCCTGTTAAATGTTAAACCAGAAAGTGCACGCAGCTGTCCCAGCTGCCCAGCTAAACTACCAACATGATACCATGGTATTGGTCCAGCAGTTTTGAGGGCTCCTACAGGCAATATTATCGGATTTTTATATATCAACAGGCACAAAAAGTGCTTTTGTTACACTTTAAAGCAGAATCCCTAAAACTTCTCATGGTGTCAGAAACTTTAGGATCAACAGCAATTTCAACTTCTTTGTATTATTTTACAGGTTTGCTAATTCTGAAATGTTTGTAGGCTTTGCCTTCCCTGTTCTCTCTCTTCCTTGACTCCATCACTGTGCCACAAAACAGGGATCAAATGTGCAGCTTTGGAACTCCTTTCATATGTCTTTGTTTCTACTTATACATGTCTTTGTTTCTACTTATGATGGGCAAAATCAGTAGCAGAATGCTGTTCCCATATATTATATTTGTTCTAAAACTGAAAAAGTGAAATGCTCTCATTTATAAACTGGAAGACCATAATTAATTCAGATATACTAATGAAAAAAGAAGACAAGATAACCAAAATTTGCTGAAAGTGACTGCAAGTGAGCAAGACTTAAAAGCATAATTAGACAAGAGTTGTAAAAAAATTGTTTTGGGGAGAACTTTTCTTCTTAAATTGATTCTTACTTCTTTAAAGTCATTTGAGAGGATAACTCAGTTCCAACACCAGGAAGTTTCTCAAAAAGGTTTATTTTCAGTTTCTAACTGAAATACATCTGTCTGTAAGAGTTAACATTTTGCTGATTAGCAAATCTTGAATCAAATTGCAGCCATTGGCAGTATTTCTGAAGACATCAGCTCAAATTTACTCAAGAAATCAAATGTCTATGTCTTACTAAGCCCAACAAAAACAGCACAGGGAAAGCTTGACATCTTTTCAATACCCCACCTGACACTGTCCGGTGGCGTGCCCTCGGTCGGAGGGGACGGAGCATCCTCCCCGCAGACGCCCCCGGGAGGGAAGCGCCTCGGCAGGGTAGGATGCGAAAGGTGCCCTCGCTGGTTGGCTCCTCGTCGGAGGAGGCACATCCAGACAAGCCCGATGTGCTGGCTGGCATCGCCCGGGGACAAAGAAGTTGAGAGGGACCTTCTGTGTAGGCTCCAGCAGATTTATTAGCTAGAAGGTCCAGGGACAGCAAAGGCCCCAGATCGCCTTTTCAGGACATTTTGTACTGGGGTAGAATGGGGTGGAGAAAAGGTGAACAACAGATAGGGTACAATTGAAGGGCAGGATACAACTTAACATCAACCTATAGGGAGAGCAGGGAGGCGGGAGTTACAACTAGGAGCCAATAGTGACCCAAACAGCACAGAACTTTCTAGACCAGGGGGATGCGGCTTGGACTCAGGTACGCCCAGTGGGATGCGGCTTACACCTCGGTGCCGCCCTCCGACTCCTATCCTGGGCGGGGAAATCCACCCACTGCATGGCAAGGGCTTGATGGGCATTTGATTGCCACGGCCTAGAAGTGGACTGGGTCACCGCAACACCTAACGTCTTATCATACGTACCTAGATGCTCACTAAAACAAGAAATGCATTAATCTCACTAAAAGAAAAACAGATCCATAAGGTATACATACTATTCTGAAATCTGAACAACATAATCCAAAGGATCTGTTAAAAAAGTGTGTCCTCTAACCAAGCAAGAGTCAGGTTCAACATTTTCTACAGCTGACACCATTTATGGAAGTAGCAGTGAATGTTACTGTCTCATTATTCTACTTTTGTTTTCCCAGCCTTATGATTTATTCACCTATGGTAGATGTTGAAATTCGGTTTGAAGCAAGCTCTGAATGTAATAAAATACCTTAATTGTTTCTTTCCAGATCCACAGTAAAATATGTGTTAAATTCAGAGGGGGTACAAGGAAAGCTCTGCAATCACAATAATATTGAGCTCTTCTACAGAATCCTTTATGCAGGACCACAACAACCACTCTGCATACTCTAACAGTGCAATATCCAGTGAAATTACAAATGGACAGATGGATCTGTGGATTCAGTTTGTTCCTTTTATCACTCCAGGGAGACAATTCTTTAACTCCTTAAATTCAAAAGATGTCAGTTCACTTTTAAGCATACAATGTGTTTCTTTTGACATATAAATGCTTTGTAAACAACAGTTTCTTTTTAACTTCTACAGACAACATAAATGTGAACAACTTCTCCCCATGAAGTAGTCCCCTCAATATTTGTAGAGATCTCACTGTTTTCAAGCGTTTTGAAGTTGTGTAATATAATGGTTGATGGTTGAACTTGGTGATCTTAGAGGTCTTTTCCAACCTTAACGATGATATGATTCTACACCAGCCCTGTGCTGCTCAGACAACAGCCCCAGGAATTCATGTGCAAAACATCCACAGAAAGAAGTAGTCTGGCATGTCCTCCTGGGTACGAAATAAGTTCTGTGGAGAGAAGAATCCAAAGAAAGAAACTTGTATTATAAATATACTGGGAGGGATTCTTGCTGTGCCCCACGTCTCCAGCTGCTGCAGAAGCCCGATGTGCTTGGCTACCTTGCCTAAGGGGAGCACCTGTGTAAGGCACAGGCTTTGCTTAGGGTATAAATATTGTCTGACAGTGGACACCACTAGCAGACAGGAGATCATCCCAGAAAAACAAGCCAGAAACTGAGCAGCAGCTGATCACCCATCACACCTCAGTATGGTAACAATGAACCAGGAGATGCTCCCAGTTCTTGCACTTCCAGCCTCCAGCATTAGTAGCATACCTGAGTGGTCCCCACCACTGCTTACCAGCAGAAACTAGAATGAAGCCTGCTTTACTTCCATCTTACATTGAGTGAGGAGATTCACACCTTGGGTTTCTGGCTCTTCTTTCTGCAAATTTAACGTCTGGATTCCTTTTGCACATGAAGTTTTTTTTAATGGAGTAACTGACTTTAAGTTATAATCAAGGCAGCCTGTCTATTCTTTTCTGGCATAATGCCGCATCTTTTAACTTATGCCCAGATTGGCTTGCTCTTTAATTTCAGGCTGAAGTGGCCTTTTAAACAGATTCTTTGTCAATTGTTTTAAATATTTTGATGTTAAATGTCTTTTCTCTCCTTCTTAGGAGACTGTGGCCCTCCTTACACATTTTCCCTTGTGCAGCGGGATGCCAGCAATAGAAGGGAACTGGCTTCATGTCTGTCAAATGTGTTCTTAGACTTAAAGTGTTTGTGCAGATCTTACAGACAGACAGACAGACAGACAATATGGTGTGGCTCATGACACACACTGGCACCTTGAGAAGTGTGGATGCAAATAATCTGGTGTGTTTTGAGTTCAGGACAAGTGTGGCATATTTGTTTTTCCTACAGTGGGTCCGTAACAGCCTGCACAATGAATGAAAACCCCACCATCAAAACAAATGGAGGAAATACTTTACTGGTAATGCACGGTGATATAAATCCCATCAAGTCCCACCCCTCTGACAGCTAGCCCTGTTCAAGGTGGGGTCTGATGCGGTGCAGCTGTGTTACCCTGGATCAGGCTTCTCCAGGAACAGCTGTACTCTAAGAAACAGGTGAAGAAGGAAAAAGAACAGACTCTTGTGAGGCTGCAGGGGAGGCTGCAGAGAGGCATTATACAGAGAGAACCATCTTGTAACCACAAACTGCTCAGAGCATGTGGAGCCTGTTGGTGCATTCCAGGCTCTCACACCACCTCCAACTGAGACGTAAAGGCAATCAATCATCTTTTCTACTGATAGTGATCACCAGAAGATAAAATGTCAGTGGGGAAAGTTGCGTGCTAGTTCTCAGAACAGAACATGAAATTCGGTTGTCCAGATTCTAGTTTTGTACTAGCTATTGGTACATGCAACGCGGAACAAAATAATCCTGTCGCGTTTCCTCAGCCCAAAACCTTCAGCATGTATGAAAGGGAGCAGCTTAATGGTGAATATTACATAAGCAGCTGGCCAAGGGGGGTATTGGGAAATCTATACTTTCTGCTGGTCAAGAAGCACCAATTGTTTTAACATGGCATGACCACATCATTCAAGCAAGAGTTTACCTAACCCTGCAACAGGCCTCTGGCTTGTTGGCTCTCAAGCAGCACAACAACAGAAAAGATATGAACCCTGGGATCTCTGTACAGCAAAGAGCAACAGGATCCCAAGCCAGGTCTGAATCACCTCTGCAGACTTCTCCCACTATCTGATTTTATATAGATATATTTAGTTAATTTTCTAGGCACTACCTTATCTTAGATGGCTAAAATAAAGTGAAATTTCCATTCTCAGAAGGAGAGATGGTAGGTAGCAGGTAATCAGATCAAACTCAGCAATCCTGACAGAAATATCATCCCCTTTTCTGGAATTCAGTAAGGATTGCATAATGTTAAACGCAGTCTAAAGGACTTTTAATCTCTGTCTGGAGAAACACTGCTTGCTTAACATAGACATTTGATACCACAAATAGCAGAAATCTAGTGTTTTCCTCCGTGCAAGCCAAACCAAATTATACTGAAGCAGTTAATAATAATACCCCTGCACAAAATGTTTCTAGTTTCTTTTTCACTTGAACTGGTTTTTAACTTAAAACTGGATAATGGATCTCAGGCATCAGGCTGAGAAAGTTCCAGTGTGAAATATGCATTCAGACATGATTAAATAAAATTAATCAACATTTACATCTTTCTGCAATCGTATGTATTTCTCTTATTTTCCTTCATCTAGAACAATAAAATCTTAAATTTCTTTTCTAAGGCCTATATATTCTCTAGGCACTCTTGAAGATAAAGTGTAGAAATATGAAAGCTTGTGCATATTTTAGTAAAACAATTGCTTTCTCAACTCACTTGGAAGTTCAATGTTTAATAGATTGCCTCAAGAGGGAAGAGCTTGGCCTGAGAATCAATGTTAGGATACATTTGGAGTTTAATACTATATTCTTTGTCCCAGATGAGTAAAATCCCACTTAAACCTTATCATTCAAACCAATTATGAGGGAGAATATTTTGAAGGTTATTGAGTCTTAGATCCTACAAAATTCTGCAAAACAGACTTTTCCTGCATGACTTAGTAAAATCATTCTATATATGTCTTATTTTTCTTGCATATGCAGATCAAAAGTGAATGCAAAAATAAATTATAAATGTAAATAAGATAAGGTAAACATGCAAAATATAATTCCTTGTCTGCAGCAGTTTTTAGTCTAATATATAAATGACTAATTTGGGTTTTTTTCGTGATTACATCATATTATACTATGATCTGAAATGAAAGTACAACAAAACAAACATGGAGCAAACCATAGCTAAAGAGCTGTCTCCATAGATTTAGAAAATAATTGCAGTGAAGTGAAATGATGAAATGCTTATAATAACATCAAAGTTCATTTAATTTAATCTTTCTATCGTTTCTTAATTCCAAAGAACAGGAACACACAGAATTTTTATTCAGGTTTTGGTTTTTTTGCTATACATACACTACTTTACAATTCTGTCTTTCTCCCAGAACCAACTGAATTTGTGGAATCCACCCTGCAAGGCAGAACGCAGTCTGAAGCACAGAAGAGATTTTGAGGAAACACTCTTGTGATTCCAGTATTGGCAATACACTGTGAGGATAGAAATTTGAAAATTAACAATCAGAATTGAGGAAATACTCTCTGGGCACATGGTGATGCCTTGAAGTGGCTACCTGAAAACAGAGGCCACACAAGATTAAGAGAATAAAGCGGGTATTTATTTGAAGGGCCTTCAAAGGTGCACCTTGGGAGTCAAAAGCCTCCGAGGGGCTCCACCCAAGATGGACCCTGGGTCACAGGTTTTTCACACTTTTATAAGTTTGGTCCATTTGCATATCAGGGTTAATTCTCCAATTATAACTTCAAGTAATGATGTAACTACCCCAAGTTTGCTCCCCCTGTCCAGACGCTCAGTTTACAATGGTACTATCTTTTTTGTACCCTGTCTTTGTCAAGAATCATAAAATGAATTGTGACATCCTTTCAGGTGTTTGGCACATTACACTGATGGCTTGACTCCACGTTATTTTTCTTTTAATTTTCCACTGTCCAAAAAAAAAGCTTATATTAACATATTCTTGAATTAGCATTTTTCTAAAAATAAATAACAGAGTGCATGTAACTTATACTATTCTTCAGTTACACAAGTTTGTACTCAGGAAATGCAAACAATCATCCTCTTCTTCGATAAATAAAGAACATACCTCAGATTTGATTCCCAAGCGAGGGCCCCTTTTTGTTGCTTGATACGTCCGAAGAAGCCAGAATTGGCCAAAATGAGAATTCTCCCAAAGAAGCTGGAGCAGGGGGAACACAGATGCTGAACACTGGTGAAGCCTACATGTAGACTTCTCCGACACCCCCACAAAGCAGATGTCAAGAAAGAAAGGGACAAATTTATTTTTTCCAGTGGCTTGTGTTCTCTTATTCAGCTGTTGTTACCCACAACAAGTGACAGACTGCTGTAACACATTTTGGGCATGACATGCAATTGCTTTATACCCTTAGGTCTTTCCAGTTTTGTGTCTAATAGACAAAAATTTTCCACCTATAACACGACTTCAGAAGCAGAACAAAGATATCTTAGGCTTTCTAGGTGGGGCTCTGAAATTTCAGTGGTGTAATAGGGTACCTTTTGAGCAAGACTCAAGAGGATCTCTATATTTTTATGGAAATAGGTTGAAACTCATTAAGAAAAATATTTACCACCAGTGCCATATGGATAAAATCTTAATTAGCATGACTTCATGCAAAACCCCCCATGCCTACAATTTATCCAGTATTATTACCATGTATGAACATAACAATCAAAGAAAAAGATTGCCTTGTTTTGTAACAATGGACTAGAAAATGTCTGCTTAATTCTCAGTTTTCTGCCTATGTTTTAATGAGCTAATTAAATGCCTTGGTCCTTAAGTTGTCACTTACACTATCCTTAACATAATGACCCATTTTACAGAAAGGTTTTCTAAATAAACATTCAAATCCTGCAGAAGTAGTGCCAATAGAACTACTCATATAAAAAGAACTGTGATGTTAAAATGAAAGAAAAAAACCAAGAAACATGAAAAAAACATGAAAAATATCCCTATAGGATATTTTAAGCATAACCTAAATGTTTATAGTATAAATTCTCTACAGTTTTGCAACTAATTCTGAAATGTTAGCCTTAAAAAAGTTCCCTGTGGTTTAGTTCATCCAGTGAGGGGAAAAAAACCTTTTTAAAATCCTTTATCCAACTGTGATGCAATTTGATGGTTTTCTCGGTTTTAAATGTTCACTTAAGTACTTGGTCGTAATCATTAAGCACTGTTCCAGAATCCCAAAATGGAGAAAGCTGTGGAATTCCTTTCAGAGCTCTCAAATACACTGGCAAGCAAACCCACTGTCCTCTGGAAGGGGAGGACTGTGGTTTTCCCAGTTTGATGATGATCACTTCTCCCTGAGCGCTATTAGGTCACGCTTTCTAGAGGCAGATCCCTATGGCTCATGATGACACTTCTAAATAAACAGGAATGATGCTTTCAGAAAACAGAACCCATTACTGGCATTTTGAAAAAATTACTCAGAGGTAGGTAGTTCTTAACTTTCCTCTAACCTCAGCCCTCATTTCAAATTTCACACTGTCACTGCACAACAAACTCAACATGATTCTCATAAACAAGAAACAGACTCAATAAAGGGCAATCAGAACAAGACTGTTGCCCCTTCTGCCTCATCCTTTGTTCTGAAAAGGTTTTGTTAGATGGAAAGTTAGACTGTTATATTCCTCAGACTCCATCTCTATCATTTTGCATGTATTTTGTTATATGGAGAATCTTCTCAGTGTATAAAGAAATTTATGTCTAAGTCTTTACTTAAACATTAGGAGACTTTAACTGTCTTACAATTTGGCATTTCCTATTGCTTTTGGAGTATGTTTCAAGATACAGTATGTAGTTGAAAGTTTCTAAAATAGTACTGCATTCTAAAACCTGGGTTTTCTTTGCAAGTTTAGTAGGATACTAAAATAATCCAAAACATAACTATTTTTAGATTGCAGTTATAAATACAACTTCAATTTATATATTAAACCAATATAAAACTGTAACAAAAGTTCAGTTTTTAATTAACTTCCTTCTCAGGAAATCAACTGTAAGTTTGTAATTTTTTTCCAGCACAGAGTGGCTTTTATTTTTTTGACATCTTAGTAAAAACTGCATTTTTAAAGGTCCAGATATAAACCCCCAACTAATCATGATATACAATTAGTCTATTTATGGCTACAAAAAGAAAGGCTTGTTCTCATTATGCAGTAAGTACTAGCTGTTTATAGATATGACNCTGACAGTTTGCTGGAAGTGATCCAAACCTATAGTGCTATTATTCCTTAGTAAAACTTAAACAGCTGTAGTCATGTAATTCAAAACCCTGGAAGGCTGCTGCAGTGCTTGCTCAACTTCAGTATACCATGAATGCAGGATGCTGCCAGTCATATAAAGGATCCTCTGCTTCACATTATGAAAGAAAGACGTGAACTACAAACCTGAATGCAACCTGGAATTTCCAAACGGATGATCTTGTGACAGCCTTTTCCAGAGTCCAGGTATGGTAAATCTTTGTCTGCGAGTTTTCTGCAGTGAGCTAAACTCACTTACTGTTGTTAACTGGGGAAGCTTTGCAAAAAAAAACCCACAAAAAACAACAGAGAGCAATTTTTTACAAGGGAAGATACAGAATCAAACGAATATAAAATTCCATAGTTAAAGTTTTCTGAAAATTACTGTAAGGTAAAGATGTTTGATATGAAATAGAATTATCTGCTTGCTGGAGTTTGAAAGTCCATTTCTTCTGCTGCACTTTTTCCTCTGCTCCTTGTGTTGCAAATTACTGGGGAATAGCACTATCGTGCAAGATATTTCACCATATGAAACCAGTAACATTGCAAAGTTATCTTGAGAAAGTTATGACTTTTCAGTGTAAGCTTGTTGGACTGCTTTTGCCTCTGAT
>VYZQ01008118.1:0-11514 GCA_013400655.1 Mystacornis crossleyi
GCAACAACATCAACACTATGACAGTTGTAAATTCTATCACATTTTTCTTCTTGAGTGTTCACGGACAGGATGCTGCACTTTAAAGGAATACTGTGAGACTAAAACTTTGAGGTCAATGGGTCCGGATGACTGTAACCGAGTAGATATTCTATATTTAATTAAGTGGCTGATCCTGAGAAAAGAATCTGCTGTTTCTCCGAACCTGAAGATGTGACTACTCAAAACTCCAAGAGTCATTCCCCGAAGTTGAGATTAGCAGTTGAAGAATCCATCCTGTGACTCATGGGATCTGAGATTCACAAGTCTTAAACCTCCCTTGTTTTGCAGGGGAGTAGTGAAATTTGGCTGGCTCTGGGAGTTTTCCCTGGTGGTTTCTATCTTGCCTTAATTGCTTTGCAGACTTCTAACTTGACCATGTTCCCCTTTGGACCGCACAGGAGTAACAGTGACATTCTGGGGCTATGGTCTTTCCTGCTCAAAAAGAAATAAAATCTTGAGGCCCTTTGGTGAGTGAGTGCCATGGAGAGGTCTTGACACAGACAAATTTCTGCAGCAGCTTTGAGAGGGGCTCATAGTGATTGCCGGCAGAAATTCCCACCTTCATCTCCGTCCAGCGGCTCCTTCCCACAGCTGTGCTCCTCAGCTTGTCCTTCTAACTTTGGCTGAGGTGTTTGTGCACCCCCAGCTTACCTCCTTTTCACACAGTTTGTTCTCCCACACACCCTCCTTCCTCACCTTTACTGCTATTTGCCACTTTTCCCATTGCAGCCCCTGCTACAGCATAGAACTTTCAGAAATGGAGTTAAGAAAAAAAACAACTACAGAGTGCTAAAGATTGCATCTCTGTAATTGTGCTGGTTTTCTGGTGATTTTTTCTGTGGATTAGAATGAAAATTTGCATCTCCTGATTGTCTCCAGATGAAAGTAAAACATAAAATTCTGTTGCCAAGGGGATCTTCCTTTGTTATTTTTGTGCATGTTTGGTTTTACATTGAAATATTATTATAATGACTTCTGCTACTACTTTTTTTTTGTGTTTAGGGTTTGCAAAACCTCTCATTGTTCTATCCCAGAAATAAATCTGACATGCATGAACTGCTTCTCTGGATGCACAGGACTTGATTCTGATGGCCACATATGAAAGGAGCGGAACTAATGGGCATTGTCCATTACAAAAATAACAGTTTGATACATGGTTTGTATTTTGCCTTGTCAGTGGTGTGGTATCACAAAACCGGGCTTAGATATTTTTCAGTGAAATCCAAGCTAACAGTTTTGGAATATAAAGAATGTGTGCCTGCATAGGCATCCAAAGATATGCCATAAAGCCATGAGCACGGAACCCATTTCTGCCACACGCACCACAAAAACCGGGAGTGAGTTGCTTCAGATCACTCCAAAAACCACCTAGATCCTTGCCAAGTCTGTTTGCCTTTATAGTTTAATTCTAGAGTCAATAAACACAAAGAAAAGGCCATCAAATGAACAGTATGTATGTAATTTACAATTAGAGCATGCAACTGGAATATCATAAAAATATGGATACAGTTATGTCTCTGGGCTGAATGGAAAGAACCACAAGTTTTGACAACTTGCACCTGCAATATAAACTTGCTGGATTTTCAGAAAAGTAAAATACTGCATTACATGTACACAAAGTACATATTCCTGAGCTATGGTCCTTTTTTGAAACCGAGATCCTGAACAATGTTGCCAAAAGAAACAGCTTTTGTGCTTTCAGACAGCCAACATCTTATAAAACCAGGCAAATGAATGATGTTATGTGTAAGAGATGAATAAAAATATCAAAGACTGAAGTTCCAAACAGGCTTTGCAGGCCAAGAAAACGGTATTAAAATTCCATAGAAAATAAAAGCAAATCACATTGGGACCAACCTGGGCATTTAGTTCTGCTCCAGAAACTTAAAGGCTTGTGAATATTCCTGAGGCAGATCGATCCCTCTTTTTGCAGTGAAATTTCCTAAGGTTTCAGACAAATTACTACACTGTGTTTGTTCATTGATAACAAAGGTGTGAGCCTATGATTTGTGAAAGTTTTTTTGGTAAGTGGGTGTCCTTATTGCTCTTTGATAGTATTCAGAGTCATGCTCTTGTATTCTTGCTTTTGAACTTGGGAGGAACGTTTTGCCATCAATGTTAGAAGTGGGGGATGGGATTTCATTCTGGCTAAAACCAGAAGAAAGATTCTGATAAGTCAGACTGATAGCCTTCACAATTTAAATTATAGAAATGCATTAAAAACCCCCCCAACTTAAGCTTGATTTAGCACCTAATAATTCAACAGCATGAATATAATTCCTCAGTGATCTCCAGAGTTATATATTAGTTTACAATTTAAATTTTTAAAAATCCCTATGTAAATGAAAGAATTGAACCCAACATTAATCAACAAAGGCACACACTACTTTTAAACTTTCTCATGCCAGTAAAATATGCAGGTTAAAATTTCCTCTGTGTTCTTCAAAGCAATTGCCAGTTCCATCTGCTTTCATTGATTTATATGTAAAACATAAATATTGGTACCGTAACTAAAGGCTTCAGAAAGAGTTAGATCTATTTATCAGATGTTATATAAATGCACAGGAAAATACACTCTTTTCCTATGCTACACCAGATTTTAATCAGAAACTATCAACTGACCATCAAAGACGACAAGAAGAATGGCACTATACAGACAAACATCCCCTGTGGGTTAGGTTATGGGTGAGAGTCACCTCACCTGACTTGACATATCTGCAGATTAAAGTTCAGACAATGAACTAGTCACCATGCACTGCCTTTGGGGGGCTTCTCCAAAGAAGGAGTCATCTGACCTTTCTAGAGCAGGATCACATATTCTTTGGAGGTGCCTGTTTTCCTTCTTGGACTAATTGGGAGTCTCAGGTGACTGGATCATAATTAATGTCTTACTTTTGGCTTGTACTTGCATGGTTGATCTTTCTGCATGACCAAAGAGTATCCCAAAGAGAGGAACAGAAGAGGTCACAAGCTGAAAAATAGGCAGTGAGGAAACAAAAGTGTACTTTCAGCAGTATTTTTTAAAATGCCTTATTTAATGAGAATATTCCTCCGTTATCTTATTTTTGGTCTTCTCTAGAAGAGGGCTGCTGTAATGCAGAGGGATTTTGGCAGAACTCCTCAGTGTTACAAGATAGATCTTGGAAGAATGTAAGAAGCTCCTGGATCAGCCTCTGTCTCTCGGTCACATAAGTTACAGATCAGTTACATATTTGAGCTTTTTATGGCCTTGCAGATGCTTCTATTGTGACCAGTCACTTCATTTTGTCTCCCTCATTCTATTTTATTTGTGTTTTATTATTTTCTATTGAAATACATTTTTAACCATGGGGCTATTTTTTATTTCTCAACCAAGAGCTTCACAAATTTAACAGTGTGATTCTTTGATCCTTTTTGACATCCAAATATAGAATAGATGTAAGTACTCCCATGTAATTACTCCCAGGTAAACGCTAAAGTTATCAGGTATTTTTAGCCTGTTTAGACATAACCCAGGAATCCCTAACATACATTTGGATCTGCTCTGCTTTTCAGTTTAGCCGACAATACATTTATGTCTGGTAAATAGTCTTTTGGGTCTCGTGTATTCAGAGACATTCACGTGCCAAAATAATTTGCTGTGTTACCTTTGCCTTCCAAAAATCAGGATGATGAAACATACTGCTACAATGGGATTTGCTCTAACACTACCTGAAAATCAGTTATCTTGATAATGATCATGGTTGTTAGCTATTGGAACAATTTCTCCAGAGATTTATCTTCTTTCTGGTTACTTGGCTATTTCTCTTCTTCCCAGTTACGTAGCTCAGGACTGGCACTTTTTCTTATGTAACTGTTCTAGCTCAGCCTGAGGTAGAACTCAGGGATCACCTACTGAAATTCCGGAGTCAAGTCAGAGATAAGTGATCAAATCACAGTTTTGGTCTTAAAGTACTTCCCTATGTAAATGAAGTCTTCTCATCTAACTGACATTAATGTGTAGCTGCCAAGTAGCTGAGACTGGAATAATTAATAAATAATAATATATTATGGAAATATGTCTAGTGGTACCAATAAAAGAATATATAAGTTAAGATATTAGCCTAATTTCCTTTTTTTTCTACTTCCAATATAATAAATATTTAACTAGGAAAAAATTAAGCTGATAATATTTTTCTGTGATGAACAAAACTGTTGAAAAGTACCCAATTTGAAGAATTGCAGTCTTCCTTTTTAATATAAAGCTCTGGTTTACTTAAGTTTGTTAGTGATCTGAAAGCACCTGAAGCTTTGCATTGACTTGGTAGATGCAGCATCTTTCCACATGTAGATACCCTTGGCGTAAATGTCTGTTTTCAAAAGCATTTTGTGAGTGCAGCAACTGCAGTGCTGCTTCTTTTCTATGGCCTCAGGTTCTGCTGTCATTGAAATCAATGTCCCAAGTCCTCATTTACTGAAAGAAGAAAATTTGAAAGAGATAATGCTAAAATTCAGCAAATGAAACCAATTTATATTCCACACTGCACTTCATATCTGCAGTTTGCTAAGACAGAAGTTATCTCCCCAAACCAAAGTATCAAACGCTGGCTCTTGAATGCACTGGGATCCTTCCCATTTCGGGTCAAGTTACAGTTTTCTCAGCTGATAGAGCCACTGAATAGATCAGCATTTTATATAAATGCACATGGTTTCAATGATGCTAAACTTTTTAGACTGGATTTTTTATTGTCGTTTTTTTGAATTTTTTAAGCCCTAGCCCTGAAGACTGAATGGCAGCCAGGCATAGCCACATCTAGAAATGTTGCTGATGTAAACTGAATAAAATCTAGTATAAAGCTTAAAAAATGATTTATACTGAAAGCAGAAATATACAAAATCAATTAACAATCTGTTAGGTTGAATAAAATAACTTTCCATCAGACTCTGATGGCAATTTGGTTCAACGAGGAACACCAACATGTGGCAACTCTGTTTCCAGGTTGTAATGCTGAGATGAATAGCACCTTTCATAACAGAGTCCTCCATAACCTCTGGACTTGATCCTGAAAACACTTTGTATGTAATTATGTTGGCTTCAGCTGTGATACTTCAGGGTGGGTTTCACTCATTTAATATTTGACATTTTGAAGCAGACATGGAGGCTCCCTCTGCAGTCAAGGGAGAGATATGGAAAACACTAAGGAGCAAGTTATGTTCCTTGTCTGAAGTATTTTTTTTTTTTTAAATGATGGGGTACCTCATCACAGAGAGATATTGGCACCAATCGCTGTTGACTGCATAAGGAGCAGCTACAATTCAAAACCTCAGTTTTATGCAATAAGCTTATTTGAAAATTTGAGAGCATTTGTTTTTGTTGAGCAAAGTCCGGGATCCTTACAGCAGTCAGCTGAGCTACTTGTGGAGACACCAAATCACTGCAATATTCATCACTTTATTGAGTGCAAAGCATGTATTAGTAATGACTGATGTCTGCTGTGGCTGGAAAGTGGTAGTCTACAGGCTGTAGATGCTGCAGGACAATCAGGCCTGGATGCAGTTGTGATGCAAAGGGGAGCAGTGTGCAAGAAGGACCCACTTCATCAAATGGACCAGAACCACGGTTGATGGGGTGAGGGGCTACTCATCTACTATAAATCTACATCTGGCCATGTGGGAAGAATGAGTTGTGCTCCTGTAAAAAGTTACACTGAATTGTAAATAAATGAAAAATAAAAGAGGAAAAAAAATAGTATTGGTGTTTTCCCAACAGCTCCCCACAAAACATACTTTTAATTCAAAATGTAGCTCGCTGTGGATTGTTGAGATACTCAAAATATGATGATGCAGGGATTTTTCTAAGCTTTTGGGATTTGGCTTCCATTCACAGATGCCTCACTAACCTCTTTTTGCTAGGCTAGGTTTCTTGTACAGAGAAAGTCAAACTTAAACCTTTGAAGCTCTCTTGCAGAGCTCTCAAAATCCACAACTTGTATAAATATATGCCTGTCTACATTAGAAGAAGTGGTCTTCAAGTTAAGAGCTCCTTTCGTTCAAAACTGTTCCAAGTATACAACAGGTAATCAAATCATGAAAGGATTTAAACAGAATACCAACACAGAACAGAGGAAGTATGTAAACAAACCTGCTATACCAACTTACTGTTTTCATCCTACTGACAGTGCTGAAAACTCCCATCTTCCAGACAAATTTCATATTGACTTGGCCGGTAGCATACTGTCTTAAGCTACTGACAACAATCTGTTCTCACTGAGGAGGCTAGAACAAATTTAAGAGTTTAAGGGAGGCGATCTTATAATACAATCAAAATAGTTATTTATTGAGGACAGTGAACATGAGCCCACATAATGTATGCTGTAAATCACTAAGGCATGTGGTTCCATTTAACACTATTTTGCTTGAAAAGTGATCATTTAGAGGTAAGGTTTGCCCTAAGTTGGGTAGGAAACAAAAATATGCAAGAATAAATAATAAATAGGGTGTGTTTTGGACAAAGCTATCTTGTAGAGGCATTTAGAGGAAAGAACATTTCTATCTATAGAACCATTGCTTGGATGTTTGTCTTCTGTTAACCACAAGTATATATTCGCACTGGAAGAATGCGACTTTCAGGCATTCACAAAGATTTGTTCATGCTAAGGATAAACAGAACTAGATATCCTGTGTTCTGAGATAAGAAAATACAGGGTACCATTTCATGTAATAGCATTCATGTTATATTAAAATTAGGGGGTTTTATTATTTCTACAGCCACCACTGAGGGGAAGTGGAGTTCTCTGGACACAGCTCAGAGTGGATTTTATTCTTACCCTCCCCTGCTTAGTGCTGAAGCCCATAAATCAATACAGCAGTCATTGCCATTTAGGGAGAGCAGGATAAAGCCTTAGACTAATTAGTTCAATGGCTAATTTAACTGGAAGTAGAAATGTAGAAATTTAATTTATACAAAATAGGAAAATGAACTTCAGTTAATTTTTCATGGAAATTAATTTCTAGCCTGACTCATAAAATACATTGAACTGTGGGCTCTCAGAAGCTGATTTTCTTTCCTATCCCAGACATAAGTGGAAATAAAACAAACTTTTTTCTTGACATACTATTTATTTTAAAGAGACTGAATTAATGTCCCAGACGTGATCTGTAGAAAAAATTCTTATTCTTTTCACCATATTTAGGTCAGATCCCACATTCACTGTATGCCTGTCCTGATCCTGGCCAGGACAGGGTTAATTTTTGCAGCAGCCAGGAGGAACATGGCCAGGACCCTGGGGTCACAGCCGTGCTCAGGGATAGGTGCGGCTTTTTTCCATTTTTTTTTTTCCAGGGACATAAAATCAACGTGCACTACTGTGCAGGTGCTGCATTATGATTACCAGCACTGGATTAAAATAGATTCTCCTTTTCCCAAAGTGGTGGGACAGGGAGAGAGCAGAGTCCTTTGCCTTGCTTTGGAGACCCCCAAGGGTCGGCCAAGCTGCATCAGCACAGGGCAATGGACAAACTCTGACTCTTCCCATGCAAAAAGAGTGCAAAAAAGAGAGTCTTTATCCTGATGGACTGCAAGGTGGAAATTCCATACGTTATTACTACTATTCTGTTTTTTACTCATCCTCTTTGAAACACCTGACTTCTACTAACTGTCTTCTATACTAACTGTGTTGTGTATACATATATATAGTCCTTTAACCACTGTAGGTGCCATTATTGGAAGTGGAAATACAACTTATGTCTTCAGAGAATATTGACACAGATTCTTGGACAGTGTTTGATCTGAATTTGACTTTATTGCAAGTGTGGAACTCAGTCTGCCAATGTGCTTGCACAGTAACTGTAGGAATTTAGTGACCCAAGCCTCCCCAGGGAAGCAAATTTGGTGGTTGAGTCACAAACACAGGTTCTTGAGGCTGACTGGATGAGGTGGTTTCTGTGCCCAGCTGATTGCTCCCTCCTCATCCTTACAAAGGCTTACCTTCTTGTGGATCCTTCACTGCTCCAGCCGGCTTCCCAGTACATGAAGGTACATGAGTTCTGGTTGCAGTGGCTTTATTTATCATGTTTAACATTTTCTTGTCTGTTGCTGGAAGCAAACACAGGGATAGATGGCTGGGAACAAGCAGTGCAAATCGACACCTTATTTCTTGGGCTTGTCAGTAAAGAGTGGGAGGTTCCTTTGAAAATTTTCAGAGTTGGACATGAATTACAGGGCCTTCTCATGAAGGACCTCAGAGTCACTAAATGCATAGTAGTTCAACTGGAGGCGAATCACTAGGCACAACTTCGCCCAACATTTGGAAGACAATCCCTCTCCTTAAGAGACTTAAGCAACACCATCGCATTGCATCATGCCGCAGGCATTCGTCACTGCTTACAGAAGGAATAATAGTGCTCAGCATAAAGATAAACACTTACAGTGTGGCAGCAGGCTGCTGTCTCATGTTTCTCCCGCAGTCTTTACTAAAGGACCGTCTATTTTACCATGACGATTAATTTCACATGAAAATAGTTTTGCCTCAAATATGCCAGTTTGGCATTACAGTGTCTGGACACTGTTCAGACTTACGATCAAGCACAAAAGGAAGGGAATGGAAAGTAACAAAAATAGCTGACCTCTCTTCCTCATTTTAGTTATTTGTGAAAGATCTACTTGGTTATTTAATTCATGCTTGTGTTACTGCCCGATGAGAAAACAAAAATGCAGATATCTGATGGTCAACTTCTGCTCTTTCATGAGCCATTCAACTTTACAGGAAATTTGAACAGTTGCTCTGGGCACTGGGTGTGGAATTTTGCCTTAGGGAAGCCTCAAAATAGCTACTAAAGAAAAAAAAAAAAGAAAAAAAAAAGACACCCCCCCGCCCCCGCACTTTTCAAATTCATGTTTAAAAGGACCTGTTGAGTACTTCTTCCATCCAATAGTCAGTGACCTTTCTGCGTGAAAAATAATGGCATCATCCTCACCATCATAATAATCATCACATCTTCAAAACACGGAACCTTTCTCTTCCTCTGAAAAATTTGGACCATTTCTGTAAATTTGGCAGAAATTCCTATTTTGGGGGGCATTTCCAACACCCTGTTAAGAGCAAATGCAGTCCCCACCAAAAAGGTCACTCAAAGAGGTGGCGTTAATGCAAACGCTAGGAAAGGTAAATTCCTTCTGACGTCTCCCTGTAAAGCTGTTACTTATCTGCTGTGGGAATTTCTGAACAGTGGTTTAAAATACAATGCCAAGGAATGCATCCAATGATCATTTACAATGACACTGTGCAGATAGCCAATGCCTGCTCAGCCTGTGTCCATGGCATGACCTCGTGTAACCTTTTCTGAGAGCCTCCGTAGCGAGGCACACAAAAGCGCATTCGTTCCCTGCTAAAGCTAAAGCTAAAGCTAAAAGCTAAAGCTAAAGCTTTCCTTTAGCCAACAGCCACAAGAGGGCGGATTTTTTCCTGCTTTCTCCCACTTCTTGAAAAGCTTAACTATTTCACAAATTCGGTTTTATAACTCTTGAAAGATAAGTCTTCTTCTATTTATTCCATTCCCCCCCAAAAAGTGTTATCATGATTTTCAAGAAGACAAGTAGCTGCTAAAATAAACCATTTCCAAAACTGTCGCCCCCTGCCCTGCCCCATCACAGAGTCTGTAGACTTGTTCCACAAATGAGGAGACATTCATGCTGATTTCTTTCTCAGAGTCTGGAACATCTCCAGAACATGAAACAAACAGAACCTTCCCGCACATTTTCTTTTTATCAGGATTCATAGTACAGAGAGTACCTCAAACCCCTATTCTGTAGTTCTAATAAATGCTTAAAAAAAATCCACAACGATTTTTCTGCCATCAACCTGCTCCTCATTTTCTATTTGTTGAGCGTCTTCAGTTGCAGGATGTGGTTACCAGCAGAGTGCCTGTGATCTTCAGTAACTGGGAACAAAGTAAAGTGCTAGAATTATTCTACAGAAATTCAAAACACAAACTGGGCTCAAATCTGCATCATACTCATCCCAATTATATTTGTATTAAGCAGTCCATGCGGGGACTAAAACCATGGAAAGTTTTATCAGTGATAATGAAATGAATGTGGAAATTCAGGTATAGAATATCCTTTCAATTTTTTGAAGGCCTTAAACAGTCAACCTGTCTCCAAATTCCTCCCTTTGTCTTGTGGGAATATTAAACACACGTAGATAAGTACAGTCTGTATTTGTGTGTGTAGAATTTATAAAAACAACATCAGTTTGGTACTGTAGTAATAAACCGTTAAAAAAACTTAGGTTAAAAAGGTGTAAAGTTGACTTTTGGTGAACTTAAAAAACTTCTCTTACTTAGTTCTTGTCCTGTATACCCAGACCACCCATCTGACTTCTCTGTGAATGGTAGGTGAGGATGAAGTTCTGCTGAAGTGAGTTACATGGTGGAAACTCCAATATATTTCTCTGGACTTCTTTGGTTCTGCTGTTATTTCATGGGAGCAACAGTCGGGGTCTGTTCCGCAGCTGAGCTGCCAGCTGAAGACTTTCAATCTGAGCCCTTCACTGAGGGAAACACAGCTCTTGAAAGAACCCCAGTGTGTCTTGTCTGGAAGTGTCTGATACTGTCTGTGCCATGTGTGCAGTGGCTCTCAGCCTGTGGGCAGGAAGGCTCTTCCTCGGGCAGCCACAGAAGGAAATATGTTGGAGAGAATGGTTTGGTGTGGGAGTGGGTTGGTCTAGGAGAGAAATTCTCCCTTAGGAAGTGGTCTGCAGCATGCGAAAGCCGGAGAACCACCAATGTAGCACATTCCGGGGGCAAAACAAATAAATGAAAAGGCAGATACGTCCCCAGCAGCCATAGTTCTCTACACGGGCAAACTCTTAAATGCCCACCAGCCCCGAGCTCCCGGCCACTTATCAGTGAGTGTGGTGAGCTGGCCTTTTTTCGCACTCAGTCTACAAGCCAGTGTCCTGCAGTTCTGTCTCAGTGGGAATGTGTCATGGGAACACGGCGAGGGGACCTGAGGCTGCTTTAGCCATGTGGATGCGGAGCAGCAGCAGCCGCGCACGGCGATCCCAGCGTTAGGTCGGGATGCTCCCGCGCGAGCTCGCAGGTGTGCGACCCGGCGGTGCAGGAGGGGGCTGTGGTCCAGGGAAACCACACGGGCTCAGGGTCCCAGAGTGGGCTCATCGCTGCCACGGTCGGTGTCGGTGTGCGCACTCCGACCCCTCTCGGGAGCCACCGTCCGGCAGGCCGGGTGCGGGACCTGCGGCGGAGCCGGGGGTGTGCCTGCGCCGGCTGACAGACACCCGGACACACAGGCGCACTCTCAGGCGGCAGCCCATTTGCTGGAGGGGTGTGCATGTGCGTGCGAGGGAGTGGAAAGGGGTGGCGGGATGGAGGGAGGGCGGCCGAGGGAAAGTCTGACACTCGGCGCAGACGGAGCGAGACCCTCCGCCGCCGCCGCCGCCGCCGGGGAGGAGCCGCCGTGCTCGCAACGCCTCCGACAGCCCGGCCCCGGCCCCGGCC
>VYZQ01008119.1:0-10609 GCA_013400655.1 Mystacornis crossleyi
AAAAAAAAAAAATCTACCGAGACTATAAACTATGCAATATTTGAGTGCTTCTGTTGCTGTACCAGAGAAGTGTTTCTCTGAAGGAATCATATGTGAGTCTGCAAATCCCAGGTTCATTTGCAGAAGAAGAAATAAATGGATATGTGCACAAAAATTCAATGTACTGAAATGAAAAAGCAACAGAAGACAAAACACAATATGTGTGTTTTTAGAGTATCTGTCAATCTAAAGTAATAAATAAGTAAACAGAACCTTTTTAATTCGTGCAAGTAAATCCCTTTCAGGGCTGAATTAACTAGAGCATACCCCTATGAAATAAACCTCATTATATAAATCAGTGTGCTGATGGATTACTGATTTTGCAGCCAAAAAACCTCACCACCATAGGTGTGAAGTTTCCTGATCATCTAATAAATTGATAACTTTGAAGCCTAGTTGTGACAATTTAAATGTCATCACTATTAAACAAGTTGCCAAAATGCAAACAACCATCCTAAGTCATTAAAATGTAATTATAAAGGACAGCTGGGTCTACTATCAATCTGGGCTGTGGGGACTCATAATGGGGAAAAATATGAAACTTTCACACAAACTGAATGAGATTGCTTTATGTGCCAACCCCAGCCTGCTCAGGAAGCAGAGGAAACATGTGTTCTGTGCATGCACAGTTACTGGTGCTCATGGAAAACTTGCATTGCTGGGACGGACATAGGAGTCAGTGGCAGCGTGACATCCATCACGTCTTCACTGTCTCTTTGCCATAGATGAGGAGTCCTTTTGCTTATTACCTTTCTGCTTTGCTAATGAGAGGCAAATAGACTGGGGGGCAGCTACAGTCTAGCAGAAATGACGGGGAAGTGGGACTAAATTTGCTCTAGTGTGGAATGGCGACGCAGGTGGTGTAATTGCTGTTTGGAGAACCAGGTGGACTCGAAGTGATAATGAAGGTTTGCTTTTCGGCTGAGAGGAATAAAGTAAAAAGTGACTATAAGGCTTTGCAGGCACAAACCTGGTATGTTTATAAAAGCTGTGTTTAGTCATACTGATAATGAATTTATTGAGCTTTATTTTTAATGTTTATTATTTGTTTGATACTTTGATAAGGCCATGATGTGGGCAATGAGGCCAGTCCCTGCTCAAGAGTCACTGCTCCTGCTACGTGTGGTATACCTCTAAATTCACATAGGTTTCAGCTCCATCCCAGTAGGTTCTATCTTTAATTCAGTGATGCAGCATGCAGTCGATTAGATTTACTGCTGATATGCACCGTGGAAAGGGTGGAACGAGCTAGAACTGTGATACTGCTTCATTAAAATAGTAACCCCAAAAGGAGGCCCTGCAGTCTTTTGGTGTTTTATTTATATGCATTATGGAGCTACAACAGCTGCTAGCTTCCATAATTAAGCCCCATTTTCCCTAAATGTGGTGGAAAGGGTAAAATAAGTGAGAAATGCTGATCACTGGTAAAATTCTAAAAGAAATCTCTTCTTTTTTATGCATCTTGATGCATGTAATAACTCAAGTATTAGATAGCTTCTTTTTTTTGAGGCTTTTACAAATCTGAATAGAATAAAAAATATATATGAATGCTAGTGTATTACTTGAAATAGCAGAATTCTTTTTTCTTATATGTCAGCCTATAGCACATTCTTCTCAAAATTGAGTGCAAATAATTGCAAGGTGTATTCTAACTGATTAGTGTTCCTAAAATATTTAGGTATCAAATTCACGAATCTTTTTTACTCCTATGAAGTAAATTCTTGTGGTGCCTTGGGGTGTTCATTGTACTGAAAAACTTTTCACTTACTCTCACTGAGAAATGTCTGCTATTGCATATGGGTGTTCACAAACCATTCATTTCCTTCCTTTTGTGTACTTGGAAACAATCTAATAACTGGGTGTTCTGCTGTAATAATCTACCTTTCACTTTTGTAAATTGTAATTTTTGTTTGTTTTGTAATGAGAATCAGTTGGTATGGAGCTTAGAAAAACATTTAAGATTATGAACTGTTTCTAATGAACAGATTGTTTTCTGATGCAAATGGAAAGCCAAGTTGAGAGAGGTTTTTCTTTTTTTTATGCAGAAGGATGCAGCCTCTAAACTGGCTTTGTCCTTATTTTTTGGCAGAATTGTACTGCTCTACTCAAAAGCATAAACAAGCCTCAGCCTATCAACAACAGAAATGGGACACCAACCTGCCAAATACAGGGAAATGAATAAATGGAAGAACAATAAAAGTCAGTAAAGTAGGAAATCTCATGTGGTGTGAATTATTTCCTATAGAGTGTAAGCAAGTTTCTTCTGCTGTTTGTTTCACACAGCTACACTAAGGATGAATAAATTTTTGTCACCAATGCTGTTATGAAAAGCATGCAAATTTGAGAGATCACTCTGGCTAATGGACAGAATGTTTATTTTGGAAGGAAAAATAAGCTTTCCTACAATTTTCATTCACTGTCTCCCAATGTGAGATGACAATTTACTGCAGGTTTAGGAAACTAAATGTTAGTTTTCCAGGTGTACTGAAGAGGTTTGGAAATTAACTTAGCAAAGGTGAAGATACATGGTATTTCTCAGTGCACAGTGAGAGTCAGCAAGATGACATTGTAAAATATCCTTAGTAATAGGCAGTTAGAAAGTCTGCAGGGGATGAGGTCAAAGGAGGGTTAGCAGCTGACATCAAATCAGAAGCCAGATGTGCTGACCCTTAATCATAGGCTTTTGCAGGCGTTTTTTGTACTGCAATTCAGCATAACATTATTGAATTCACCTTTAGATTAAGCTGGTCTGCTTTGACATATACAAGCCCATATGCAAGTTAATGGCTGTGTCATCCACTTCATTATGCAAGCGCTGATAACAGACCAGTGAGGTGACCTCTGCAAGGAGCGCCACTTTTCAAGGTCCTTAACCATTTGCATTTTCAGTGAACAGAAAGTGGCACTCCCCATTTAGGTCATGTTGAATCATTAGTTTTGCGTACACAAATTAAAACTGGGAATAGTAACCTGCCACATCTTTCTTCTTCTTGCAAAATTACTTAAAAACTATTTAATTCAGCACTGTTATGAAAGTTACCTGCTTCTGTACCAGTGCAAAATTTTGGCTTTGCAGAGGATGCCGTAAGAGACAGTAATTCCAGCAAAGGCATAGGTGTTAGTGGACTAAAACTAAACATGGTCATAAATTTTTAAAGAACTAAAATAGCTAAAAAAAAAAAAAAAAAACCACAAAAAAAAACAAACAAAAAAACCCCAAAACAACAACAAACCAAAACATTAAGGTATGGGAATGACAAGGTTAAAAATGTGTATGCAAACCCTAACTGTTCCATGTTGCTTTTATATGATTCTGCAGTTTTAGCTCGTGAGATTATTCTGCAGGGTATTTTTGCATTAGAACTGGAGTGAAAGAGGGCTTCCCATGGTGCAGTTCCTGCTAGTTTAACAAATACTTTTGGGTTGCTAATATAAGCTTAAAATAACACTATATTGATGTAATGTTATCTTTATTCAGAGGCTGTGCTTCTGACTTGCTCACTTACACAGTGCTTACTCAACAAACGGCACAGTAATCGGTAGTATTAAGGTCAATGGCAACAGATCTTCTCTCACACTCTGCACTAGAGACGACATTTACTGAATATTGCACCAGTAAACTCGTTGCTGATTCTCCTGAAACTACTTATCTTTCATGAAGCTGTGGGAAAGGATTTAGCCAGGAGCTGGCCAGTGGGCTCATGCCCTTTGCAGTCCTCGCTGTGCAACTCACATCCTGAATAAGGCAGGTATGCAAGAGAGAGGGCTTGTTTCTTAGGCTGAATAATATCTGACCTTACAGTGAGGTGTCTTCAGTGGGAATTGTGTGTTCCTACGGTGGATGACCTTGATGGCATCCTTAATGACCTGGAAATCGAGATAAAATGTTATCATCACAGCTATTAGCATAATATCCCAGTTCTCAGATACTGAAACTGCAGAACTCAATGGTCTGATCTCTCCTGTTCACAAGGCAAGGGGAGCCACATGTACAGGCCAGACTTTTCTTATGCCTGTTTTTAGACTCTATCTCCTGAATTTCTTAGCTCCTATTTCACTCTTACTTTTGTATTCTATCCTTTATTCCTATTAACTGTTGCTATGGGAAAGCACAGCTGAATTACTTTAACACTCATATCTGAGTTTGTGGTCCTTATTTCATCTGTATGAGGAATTTCAAACCAGTAGGGTTGGGTGATTTTGTCTTCTCATTGGAGTTTCACCCAGGAGTTTGGTCACTTAATTTCTGAGGAATGCAGCTGTTGAGGAAGTTTGCCATCACAGATCAAAGGAAAATGGCTCTTTAATGCTGCTTCCACAGAGGCAGCTTCCAGTTCCCTGAGAAGCCTCTACTTTTTGGTGAAGATTTTGCACCTCTAAACAGATATATTTCACTTGCAAGTCCGAAGTCTTCAAAGTATAAACTTATTTTATATAGGCTGTGCTTTCTCTTTGAGGCTTGATGTGCAAAGGTCATGGATACAAAATACAGGATTTATAAACCATGGGAAAGGCATCCATGTTTTGTCACTGCTCTGACGAGAGTAGTGTCTGCTGGGACAAGAAGCACTGCATGAATCTCCAGCTGGATAGAAGGGGGAGACATTGCAATCTATCAGCTGTAGTTCCCATGAAAAATACACCAAAAAGTAACTGATGGTTTATTCTCTTTCTGAAGTGACTGATGCCAGTATCAGACAGCAGGCTCAGCTGAGGAAGAGGGCATGACGCATCTTTTCAGGCCTTGGTTTCAGAGTTCCCTTGGCCACTAAAAGAAAGGCAGTGAGGGGAATTCCTGCCGAACCCAGACCAGGGCTGTCGCTGGTATGTGATGTTGTGCTCTGCTGCAGCACAGACGTGCAGTACCTTAGTGCACGCGTGTTTAGGACACTAATGTCATTTTGCAAACTGGACCCATGTTTTACACCAAATTTGCTACAGAACTCTAATGTACCAGAAGAAACTGGGTATTCTACAGTAGCTTAATTAATGTTAAGACATTTGAAATTACTTACATATGAAACTGTTTCATAATGAGAATTAATTCCTCTGAGATACTATTTTTTATTACTTTTTCTACTGCATGGCCAGCTTTGGACTGGAGGTTAAGAACAAAAGCTGGATGCTTCTGCTGGAATTCTCCATCTAGAAATAATTACTAAGGGCAATGTTGTAACTTATCTTTCCATTCCAGACGTGGCAACCCTTTCAGGTGATTAGGGGGAAGCAGACCTCTCCATTAAATTTTTTCAGGTTGTTCTGCAGACTCAGGAAGACATTTATACTCTGTTCATGTATTTAAGTTGATCTTTGTCATTCTCTAGCCTGAAACATCTGTTTTAAACAACAAAAGCAGGGATTATTAATCACTATCCTATAGGAAGGATTTAATTCAGTAACAAACTGCATAGCTACAGAATCGTGCAATAACTGGAGCCTTGCTGATAGCACGGATAAATTGAGGTTTTCATTGTATTGAGATGTCAGTCTTGCATCTGTCATCACTACTAAATAATTTTTAGAGGCTTAAAAAGCCCAAGAGGTATCTTGTCCCTGGATGAAATTCCAAATTCATTTGTTCCTATCTCCTGGGTGCTATTTTTAGTAATAGCAGAAAAACCAGACAAATCATTCTAGTAACTATATTTGTATTTATAGTTTAATCCTATGAAAGGGGGATAAGTAAGGCAATTGTAGCAATCTGTAGGAACTGGAATATGCTTAGTAGCGTTTTCATGTTTTCTTTTGGGTGAAAATATTAAAATTGGAAAGTTGCATGATCCTTAAAGATTTCTCTCAGAGGCAGGGGAACTGCAAATGGGTACAGAAGGGATGTCTGGAAGCAGTCTCTGGATGCTGACTGTAAAAAAAAGGAAATGAGAGGGTGCAAAACATACCAAATAAAGCCAAAATTTTTACTTCACTGTATTTACACTAGGTTTGTACTTGTAACATGAAACAATAAATACAGAAGTGATCCAAACAGCTAGATAAATCTAACTGTTGCAAACTTGGGGAGATCTTGGGTGTGAAAATAAGTGAAACTACTCCAAATTTACTACTTGAAATCTGGTCCTTCAACTAAGCCCTCAAAGAAAAGAACAAAGATAAGTCTCCTGCAGCTTCATATGTAAAAATAGGATGAGGAAAATTCAGCTTTGTGCTCTGCAACTCAGCCCTTGAGTTTTGGGTCTTTAGCTCTGGATTTCTGCAAATACAGGATGTGAAGTCAAGAGTCTGGCCCTGCCTGTCTGCGCACTGGGCTGAGCAGCACATCTCTTAATCACATTGTGGTTACATGAAGGGAAACCCTGAAAATCAGACAAATACAAGCACTCTATTTTACCACTTTCTCTCTCCCCTTTAATAACCATCCTGATTTTCCCAGATTTTCCAGTTGGGCTTTACTGGCTCCTTTCAGTCTACCTAAATCCATCAACTGATAAGTGTTTTCTTCCTGTCTGTATCAGAAAAAACAGATGCAGATGTCACCCACTGTGAGACCCTCCTCTCTATAGCTGGGTTCGTGTCTTGGATAAAAACAGCTGCTTGCTGTACTTTGAGTGTAAACACCAGCATGTCAATCTGTATAGGGAGACCATGGAAACAGGGTGGTTGTTTTTCTGGACTGTATGGCAAGGACAGCATTCCCTGAATCTGTTGGCTGCAAATAATCCCCAGTAATGCTTTGTAAAAAATAATCTAATGCATGTAATAACATAATGGGAGGGGAGGATGTATTTATGTAAATCAAATAAAACATCCTCAAGAATTAATGCATTAAAGTGGTTAAAGGAAAACCAGCAGTGAATAATAGGTGTGGAGACCTCTTGTTTGTCAGCAGAGACTGGGAAATGGCTGGAGCTCTGTTCATGCCAAGTAGATACAAAATAACTGCCAGCACTAGAAAATCACTGGATAGCAGTAACTCAAGTAATGTGTTGTATTTAAGTCAAATGTATGAATATCATTAATACTTGTGTGTGCTGACATGTGAGTACATAGCAAAATAAATATAATTCATTAATTAATTTTGGCATTACAAATGACTTATTAGCATTTTCATGGGCAACTTTTCTTGAAACAAACATTCTTTGTTCTCTTTGAAATTGAAGAGAATTAGGTACCTGCATTTCTTTAAAAGTCTGGCTTTTGGTATCCAAAATTGACAAAATATGCTAGTTTAAGAAAATGAAATGGGCAGATCCTTTTTTTAAAGTTTCAATTTATAGGAGCAGTCTGAAAGAGGTGAAAATCGTGCTCTGTTTCTATTACCTGTGTCGTGCTGTGCGCAATATTGGAGCAGCAAATAGTTTTTTCTAATATTAGCATTCACATGAAGGAGACCAGATGTCATGTAGTTTCCATAATTTGGCTTAATTTTTGAGAGAAGTGGCTACAGTTGACAATGCTAACAGCTAGTCAGATTTTTTTTTAATTGTAGCTGTAGGGTCTGTAAAGATGCAGATCTTGGGGTGAGTACAGATCCTGGCTGAGGAGCAGGAGAGCCTGAGAACTCCCATACAGAAAGAGCAGAGTCCCTTTAACCCCGTTAGGTAACTTCAGATGCTCTGTCAGTTGGACATGACGTGGTCTATGTCTTCTAAAGGAGCGATCAGAATTTTAAAAATTAAGCTCCTGGGTGAATGCTTGATTTCTAATGTTTGTTCTCAGTTAACGGCTTTTGTCTCCTTCTACTCAATGAGATTTTCCTTAATTCAACTAATATAGCTTTTCTATATAAGCATATGTGCATAAATTAGTATTTCCTTTTCTTTCTATATATGCTCTTTCTGCTGGAATATTTTCACTGTAAATTGGAACAGTTTACCTTGGGCTGGAATTAACAGTAACTTGGATCTCCTCAGTTTACTAATGAAACAGTTTGAACTGATATTACAAAAAAATTTTTTTTTTAATGAGCTGAATAACTGTTTTCTGGCCAGGTCAACATTGTACTGGGATGGCAGACTGTTTCCTATCTCCTTATTTCTCATATTCAGAAAGGATATATTTCTCTGTTAAGTTCACAAAAATCTCAAAAGACAAGTTTTGGAAGGAAGTTCCAGTATTTGTTAAATAGCAATTTTTCAAAGTTCTCACTAGAAACAAATTATGTAACAGCCCTGTGACAGATTTATTTAGGGATAAACACACATACTGGTTTGGTAAACAGCTTTTAGTTGCTTACATTCAAGTTGTTTGCTTTGCTCCTAAAAGACAAAATTGGACCTTTTTTATGATAGTCCTAAAGTAATTTCTGATTCAAACCACATCAGATGGAGGAAAGAAGATGAAAACCAAACCCCATTATTTTATCACAGTCTTTTTTTGAGCTTGGCACATATTAGGCATGTAATAAATCAAACTCTGCATATTTCAGTAATTTAATCTATTTACAATTCTACAATAATTGAAAAAATAAAAAACAACCCAACAAACCCCATAACCACATTTTAGCTTACAGGGCAAAACCGCTGGCTTTCTGGGACCAGTGTCTTGCTCAATTCTAAGCCATCTGACATATTAAAAATGGACAAATAATGTTTAAAGAAGGCAGAAAAGCTTAAGATTTCTTCCTGTGGTGTTTTCTTCCTCATTTGTTTTTATTTTTGAAACTGCTATTAGCATTACTAAATCCTCCATTGAACAGAGCACATTCCCATTGATTTCAGCCCCATTGATGCATATGCTTGTGGAAATATAATCCACATTGTTTGGCCTTCCTGATCTTCAAAACCCTAAACCCCATTGCTTAATACACAATCAGCTGTTCTCTCCTTTGAATCAGATTAGTATCTCTAATCTGAGAAATCAGTGTTTTCTAACCAGCTCTTTGGAGTGACCAAGACATTTAAATACTATGGGGCAGGAGGCCAGTTCTGAGTGACTGCTGTCATTTGAGGTGCCCACACATCTGAAGTGATTGCCAGGACTGGTGGAAAGCATCTGTAGTCCATGCAGGATCTCCCTCCTTCTGCTGGCTTGCACCTTCAACTGCATCTATAAAATATTTGCAGGAGCCAGGATCAGGCATTTTAAACAATATTCTTGCTCATGACCTACTAATTAAATGTGACCTTATTTAAGCAATAGTAGTAATGATGTTCCAGGTAAGCAGCAGTTATTAACTTCCATTAGTCTGAAAACAGTTTCTTCAGCCATTTCCCTAAAAATGACTGTTCTAATTCGGCATGTATTGTTTGAGTGGTAATTACTGTGGTAACATTTTAAATGCAAAGGGTGCCTTTCATTTTAAATAGCAAACCTGCAGTAAGTAGAGGTAGAAGATGAGAGAAATTACTGGATTTTGACTAGACTATTCAGAACAGGCTAGAAAAGGAAAAAATTGAATAGTATTTAAAAAAGAAATGTAGTTTGGGTTGCTCTTTCATGCAGACAGAACTCAAAACAATTGATCATATTTTGTCTAAGATTTGCTAAATTTGCTTTTTGTCTGACATCAGTCAAGAAAATGTTGAGTCCTGAAAGTATGAAGAAAATTGAATAATGTGAAAATGGGTTTTGAATTCTTTTAGTGCTGTCCTTTGCATGACAAAATGTATGAACTTACAGGCATATTTACTCATCAGTGGGGATATATGAAAGTAAATCTTTTTAGTATTTTATACACACCCCCCTGCAATCCACCCTGCAAATCCTCCACAAATGCAGACAAAACCTTCTGGCAACTGAGGAGAACTAAAACATAAAGCACAGTAATTAACATACATAAGTGTGCTTATGCCATGTTTTTATATTTAAAATATAAAGGGGGCTCGCTGAAAACCTGCATCTGATGACCTGCACTTGAATCAGCTGCAGGTGCATGTAGAAATCAAGGGGAAAACAGGTTTTGGATGGTAACTTGTCCTGGAGTATTTTCCCACACACCTTCATCCCTGATGTAAGGCCTCCTCATGAGGATGGGTAGTGGTTAAAAATGTTCAGCAGAAATCTGCAAAAAGGAAGCGACAACAGAGGAAGACTGGTAACTACTTCCAGTTAAGGTGATTCAAAGATGAGTCCAGTTTAGACCATCCCAGAAAAGTCCTTTGCTATGGAACTAAGGTCCCACTTACCTTTCCTGGGAGATTTATTCCAATATGCAAAGGCATTTTGCATGAAAGTGTAATGAAAACCAGTGTATAAATAGTGAAATTACTACCCAGTGCTGCTTGCATCACATATGAGCATATAGATACTCTGTGGGTCTTGTCGCAGAAACTGTTGAGGTAGTATGGTTTAAGAGAGGTGTGGGATTCTAAGCAAGTAATTGAATCATTCCCTGTCCAATAGCCTTTTTTAAAAACAATTGGATTTCTTACTGCAGTAACTGAATAGGATATTTGGCAGGTGCCTAAATGTTCCTGTTTAAATAATGCAGAATTAATATCACTGTGCAGAACCCTGTGTGTTTCTTAAATAGAATAGTCAGGATATGGATTCAAACATGGAAAGTGTGAAGAGCTATCAAGGAACTCTTACAGGACCAAGTGAAATTGCCTAATTAAAAGCATAAGTCTGTGTGCTGCATCATACCAAGATCCATCTAGGTGCTCCTTGGTGA
>VYZQ01008123.1:0-11864 GCA_013400655.1 Mystacornis crossleyi
ATGGTGAAGGATCTGGAGGAGAAGCCATACAAGGAGTAGCTGAGGCCACTTGAATTGTTCAGCCTGGAGAAGAGGAGAATGAGGTCAGACCTGATCACAGTCTGCAGCTCCCTCACAAGGGGCAATAGAGGAGCAGCACCAGTTTCTGCTGTCTGTGACAGGATCCAAAGGAACAGTATGAAGCTGTCAAGAGAGGGTTAGGCTGTATATTAGGAAAGGGTTCTTCACCCAGAGGACGGTGGGGCACTGAACAGGCTCCCAAGGGTCATGACCCAAAGGCTGCCAGAGCTCCAGAAGCAGTTGGACAATGCTCTGAGGCACAGGGTGGGAATGATGGGGTGTCCTGTGCAGGGCCAGGAGTTGGAATCAATGATCCTTGTGAGTCCCTTCCAACTCAGAATATTCCAATTCTGTGATTCTAAGTAGTTACCTTTTCTTGTGGTTTGAAATGCCTTAAGTACTGGCACTGATGAGGGGCAGAGGAAGTCCAGTTTTCTCATACAATCCTTTGAACGCAGGGGATAGCAGGAGATAGCAGGATCACCAGGCAAATATAAGATTTCCATAGCATTCTCTTATTTCAAATTCTCTTAATGTTAGCAATAAACTCTGCCTACCTTTTTACCCTTTTCCCACCTGGCTGGTGAAATCCTAGTTACTACTAGTAATAGAAAGTGAAAATAGCTGTCAAAATCTGCTTTTCACTGAAAATGTTCTCAGTTTTTTCTGTCTTAGCCTCTTAGATAGTCAGTATGCAGTGGGTTGTGAGGAATTTACTGGTTATGCATAGTCCTGGTTAAACTGTGAATCGTCATGTGGTCAGTATCGTGCAGGTGTCACTGTGCTGATCAGGTTAATGTTAGTGGAGAGTAATTTACAGAACAGTACGTAAATCACAGAAAAACTGTTACAAGCAATTTTTCACCTTATTCTAAGGAAATTCTATTGTGTTGTTGCTCCAACTTTAGACTAAAGAGAAGAGAATATAAGACTACTATTCTGACTTGATAGTATGCTTTTATATCCTCAGCTGACAAGAGTTATATTAAAAGAGTTTGAAACTGTTACATAAAAGACTCCCTTTAACTCTCTTAGAAGAGCTTTAAAGGAGTTAAGACTTCTTAGAAGGACAAGGAGAAATACACAGTAGAGTGTCCAGTGCAAGAAAGGATGGGAGGGGTTTTTTTATTACAATACTAGAATGAAATGTTTCAGTATTGTCTACAAAAATATTGGCCTACTCAATAAACTCGATTTTTAAAAGTAGTAAAATTTGAGGCAAAAGTTTTGGGAAAAGTCACTCTTCGGTATGTTTTGCCTTATTTTAACCGGAATCTGCATTTTAAAGATGTATAGCTAAAGCATATAAGCCTGTTTTGCTGTGACTCAGACACCTACTTAATGAGCTGGTCCATGAATGAATTCATGTCCTAATAAAGGCAACAATCGTTTTGCTGTTAAGACTGAGGTGATAAGGATTTAATCCCATGAGTATTGATTCCATGTAATTTTTCTTGAACCATTGTTCCCATTCTGTAAGAAAGCCGAACTATGACCTCTTAAGAAAACATCCGAAAGGCTCCACTCTCTATTTTTTTTTCAGGCAAATTAGTGAAAATTTTATACCAGCACTTTCAGGTGGTCAGGCAGCACTGTCAAGACCCCAGTAATTCAGTACAGGATGTATATCCTGTGTACAGGATACAGTATTTTAGTGCCAAATCATTATTCCGTGTTCTTGGCTTTACACTGCCTTGCAATCTTTGTTCATAGTGTCCCAGTACAGTAGTCAAGGGTCTGACTGAGTGTATGCAAATAGGTACTGATATGAAAGGCCTGGGAAAGACAGCAGGAGAACGTGGCCTGGTCACTCAAGTAAAGCAAGGAATGCATGCAGGCAGACATTACTTTGGCAATGCTACAGCCACCAATACTGCTACTCCTTCTAATAGTAAGGGCAAGAGAGGTCCGGAAAGACCTACAAGTTCCAGTTCTACTGTTGCATTAATTTGTTCATTGGCATCAAGGTAAAAGGCTGTGATAATGTCTACAATTAAGTTAGGCACACTGCGGGGAAGATCTGGTCCCATTTAGTATGAGGCTGTTAGAAAAACATGCATTCTACAAGGAACTCTGAGAACCGTGGACATATTTCAGGTGTTAAGGTGCAGATTACTTTTCCTCATAAAATGAAGTTTCTCATTTTTGCCCTTCCGTCATCTCTACTGTGGCCCACAGACCCAGCAAAGCTGTCAGATGTCTGGGTGAGTTTCACTAGTAGTGAAGTACAGTTACTACTCTCCAACATCCAAACCATTCCTCCCTGAATCATTCCTTCAGACTGTGGCACCTCTCCTCACCTCCACTTCCTTTTTTTCCCAGAAGATGGAAGTCTGCAAATGCCAGCCCTATCTGTAGCCTCACTGCAGCTTCATTGTCAAGGGATCCCCAAGGGAGTCAGACCTGCAGCACCCTGCAGGGAGTAGGTATTGCCAGCTAGTAAATGCAGAACCTGCCTTGCCAACTTGAACATGTCACTGGCTTTAAAACAAGTAGCTGTTTCACCCATGCTGGATAAAAAGAGCTGATTAGCTAACTTGCTTAGTCATTAGCAACAGTCAGAAACTGTAAGAAATAAAGTTCTGGATGCAGACTCCCCGGAGTTTTGTGGAAATGCATTTTGATCTAAGCTGTGTTGCTTGGGCCTGTTTTCAGTAACAGTCCCAGCGGTTCAGCAAGTTACAGCTTGTTCTGTGTGTCCCCCTCAGGAGAATGGGCAGGCAGGCCTGCAAGCCGTATTGCAAATTATTGATCTTGTCTTTCTTTTCATATAGATGAATGATGTTCTGCTGTACACATATCCCCAGAAGGATGGCAAATACCGACTGAAAAACACCTTGGCTGTGTCAGGCATGAAGGTAACGCTTCATCTATATTAAAAGCTTGAATTAAAGTTTTATAGTGAGCTGCTGCTGCTGGTGCTTTGCTGGTTTATGTCTCACATCCAGCAAGGGGAAAGAGGGGATGGACCTGTTATCAGGGTATTCCATTGTCTCTTACAGGAGACAGAAGGAAAAATTGTATAAAACAAACATAAAAAGATTATCTCTTAAGTCTGTGACTTAGTATGACAGCCTTATTTAGGCTGCGTAAATAATACAAGCCAAAATCAGTTACCCTCTGATCATGAAACAGGAAACAGAAAAGATACATTATCCCATTTTGTCTCCAGCCAATGCATTATTGTTCCCTTCAACGTATTCACTAGAGCTTAGTCTGCCTGGTTTTAAGCTCCTGCTACTCAAAATTTACACAAGCCTGGTTTTCCTGTGCCTTTTAACTGTTTTTATCAAAAGCATTAATGGCTCAAAAAGCAATTAGCCAACTTTATGGGGAAAAGGTGTATTGGAAGTAATTTCTTGCAGTGATATAAAATCAGTTTCTTCTTCAATAAATTTATAAATTGCAAAAACAATTAATCTGTCCTTACACTCTTTCCCTAAGTACTCATTGGGACCAGCACCTGTGCAGCAGAAGATATTGGACATAAAGGGGTCTATTGGACCTTCATAGGTCCAATAGCTAATTCTATAGCTAATATTCCAAGTTCTATAGCTAATATTCCAAGTTGAATTTATGTGAAAGACGATTTGAAGTGACAAGTCAGGAGTCTGATGATCTAGAAAACACACAAGATGAGAATAACTAATCATTAATTTCAGCGGAATGACATAGGAAGGTTAAGGTGTTGTGAAAAGGTGGGGGCGCTGATCACCCTGCGGGACCTCAGAGTTTAACTCAGGGATCCCAGAAATTCCTAGGAATTGCCAAAATATTCTACTTTTCAGTGAAAAGGAGTTGTGGAGGAGGTACATACTGAGGTATATTTGAAACACTGAATCACTAGCATAATGATGCTTGTTAATAAAAATGAAACCATGAAGCTATGCTTCTCCTCACTGGCTGTTGCTATTAGCAGGCTACTAATATACTCCATGCTAGGGAAAAGATTTTAGCTGAGCTGTATCTTTTAAGTTGGCTTTTTTTTTTCTCTTAAAGAACCTTGCTGTAGACAGGCATTTACTGAACTGAAACGCTTCACTGTATAATGCCTGCATGTCAGAAAAAAAGTGATTTCTATTCATTACAAGCAAAGACCAAAATGCTCTGATGCTTGTCAGACTAAANNNNACTAAACATCTCCTCAGCTTGTCATATTAAAACTGAACCCTTAGAGATACTTTATCCTTATAGGCTGGATTAAGTGATTATTTTTCCTTCAGCGCACCATCATATTGAAATAGAGATCATTTCTCATTTCAATAGAAATACAAAATACCCTAATGCCCATCTCTTTGCATTGAAATATAAAACAGATGGTTGGGATATTAAAGATCATATGCATTGAGACACGTATGGTGTACTGGTCATAGACAGTTAAACTCATGTCCACATTCATGTTCATGGCATTTGTTTCTAGGTCAGTCGCCCAGTGATAGAGAAAGCCCAAAACATCCTGAAGATTGAATATGATGAACATTGCCTGACCCTGTCAGCAAGGTACTGTTCCCAAATGTCCATGGCAGAGGGGCGTTACATTCTAGAGCTGTTTTTCTAACTTAGTCCAGCCAATACTCAAGGCTGAAATGGTGTCTCATTCTTTTTTAACTAACTTTTTTCAGTCTGCTATTGGTAACAGACAATGGCTGAGTACCTGATTACACAATCAACATTCATTATAAATGTGAGGCTTATAAACTGTAACTAATTCAATTAATGTACTCCCTCAAGACTAGAAGTTGGCTCTTGATAGCATCTTAAAGAGAAAGGAAAGAAGAAGCCTGGGTACTTTCCATTGTCTTTCACATTCTTTCCCTGTGACACTAGGAGTCTGTTATATTTCCCTTTTATAAGTTTCCTTGTTACCTCATACCTCTAGGGCTGTAAAACTACTGGAGAAAATAGTAATTAGGTAATAGCATGCAACAGATATAAAAGCATTTAATAGTGCTTAAGTGATAAAGTCAAAATTAAACCTTACTGGCAACCCCATGGGTTTTTCTAATAAAAGGAATTTCACTAATGAGTTTGTGTACTGCTAGTATTGATAGCAACTGAGAGTGAAGATCTCTGTCCTAGGATCCCAAACCAGTGCCAAAAAGAAATTGTAGGTCAGTTTCTGATCAGAAGATAGCAGTGTATTGTATTTTTCATGCTTCTATGCCAAAACTATCCCATTAATTTACCTACAGCTGTAGCAGAAAGGTAGCTGGCTTGTTTTCCACATATAGTTTATTACAAAAGACATAGCACACTAGCAGTGGCATTAAAATTAAGTCTTCCAAATAACAAGGTCTTCAGTGCTTTTAAGTACTGACTTTCCCACCATCAGTCTGCAACTACAGCGTGCAACAGAATGCCGAGAAACACAGCCGACTTCCTAAATTACACAGCGCAAGAGAAACACAGGGATGGCTCTTTCTTATTCAGAATCAGAATTTGGAGCTCTCATCCTTCCCGGAGCACTTACCATCTGTGGGGAGTGCTCAGCTACCTGTCAAAGCCTTTTGGTCCATTTCCTTTTATAACCATAACCACACCTGAGATTTTCTTAGACCTGCACACTCATCACAATCCTCAAAATACACTCACAGTAATTCTGAATTGCCTGCCAGTTATAAAAGCAGGATGTGTACAGTCCTTCTGTATTGTAGAGGGGAAATTGTGCTGCACGTCCCCTTTCCCTGGGGCAACTGAAGTTGCCATCCCTAGTGAGCACCTTGGGATGCACTGCTTGCATTATTAGGATGTTTCTTTGCCTTTTGTACTCATATCAAGTCTATGCTTAATTAGCATAAACAAAGTATGTGAGGCCACTGTGAGCTGTGTTTATTTGGTGGTAGATAGAACCAGGGCCTGAGACTAAGGTTACGCTTCTGATAACAGACAGAAACTGGGATAGAGCCCCTTCCCTTTCCTTGTGCTGCTCATTCGGTGACCAATCTGCCATAAGTCACCCAAGAACAGTTCTTCCTCCTCCTTTTTGTTCACCTCGCAGAGCTGATGAGATACCAGTGAGCCAGCAGCCAGCATGCTCTCCTAACGCCACTGCACAACATCCTTGGCCTCTTACACTCACCAAAAGAGGCACCAAAGACAGAAAAGTGCAGAAGGCTTCAAGTGTCCCTAAAGACCGTATATTTTACTGCTCGCACTGAGGTGCTGCAAGCCTGCACTAAAGGCCAGTTGTTAACAACCACTATGCAAACCTCAAAACCTCTTATACTTGTATGAGACAAGGTGAATGCACTGAGGAGGTACAGCATGAGTGCCAGGGACTAAAGGCAGTAGACTAAGGATGACCAAAGCTCAGAAGTCAGCATGGCTATATGAGCAGATGGCCCTGTAAAGTCTTTCCATTTCCTGCTGAAAATGGCTTGTTGACCTGAAGAGCCTTGTTATTGGTCTAGCAGAGAGCTGCTAACAGATTTGAGCACATCACCTTTATGGAGAAGGCTCATACACTCTTATATCTTTATTTGCATTTCAAAAATATTAGTCTTGGACACAGGGATAACCCTGTGGTGCTTATATAAAATACCAGAGAAAATACTAGGAGAACACAGTCAATATTACCTCCTAAAAGGCTAATTTAGGGCAACAGTGGTAACGCTGTGACAAAAATCCCATCCTGGTCCAATTTCTATGTTCTGTGAATGTTCCCTTCTGTCCAGTGAAATGCAGTGACAACTTGACCCTCTCTTTCTATTTGCTTAATGGTGAATATCAGCCAACATGAATAACTGATAGCTCAGCACAGAAGATGCATCCCAAAAATCCCACAAGGACCAAATGTGGCAATAGTGAATCAAGGGCTGAGCTTCTCTGAGTCTCAGAAGTTCAGCAAAAATTCCTCTGAGCCTTCATGTAACCAATCGAATAGCTAATTAAGAACAGGCCTATGCAAATTGACATAATTGATCTTATCAGCAGATGGGTGTTATTCCCACATTTAGTCACTAATAACCTGCAGTTACTTCCTGGAGATTTTTAATTGAGTGGAGAAGAGACTAAGGGGGCCAGTTAGATATCCGACTTTAGATAGCGTGTTGTCCTTCTTACCTGTCTTTGCTAAAGTGGCTTTAATTTACATCGCTATATAGGCCATGATTGCCTTTGTGTTTTTTAATCATATCTTAATTCTCAGGTGCAGAGAATTGCCATGAAAGAACTAGCAAGAGAAATATTTAAATCAGGAAAGTCAGGAAAGTATTTTCTAGGCGGTGGACATCATTTGTCTGGAAGATACAGACATCTTCAGATTTCTTAGAAACCATAATTTGACAGGTGGTAACTTTAATAGTAATAAAGAGTGACTAGGCTAAATAGTGAAAGGTGTCCCTGCCCATGGCAGGGGGTTGGAATGAAATGATCTTTAAGGTCCCTGCCAACCCAAACCATTCTGGGATTCTATGACTCGAAGTGCGGCTCTGGACAAAGATGATCTCCTGTGACGTAGCTCCTTGGCTTCCAGAGGTTAGCCAATTTGTAGTACATACCCTAGCTCAGAGTTTCTGCTCCAGGCTTGTTGAATTTTGCACAGGCTGATGTTTTACAGACAAAGGCTTACGCCCATAGTGCAGAGGGATGCCAAGTCAAAGATCATCAAGAATATCTGGCATTTCCTCTCTTTTTGTGCTCTTTTTTTTTAAGACCACAAAACACAAATTGTTCTCAGATGTCTTGTTTGGTGGTCTTCATGAGGACAGTGGGAGGAAATCACAGCTGAACAGCAGCTGGCAATGATGCCACTGCTTGTTTTTACAACAAAGTCTAGTGGGTAGCTTTAATGTGAGTGTCTGGAATGATTTGGAGAGGGGAGTCCACACTGAGTTGCGTTCCCTCCTGTGACTGAGGCTAGAAACCGCTAGAGCTGTGCAGAGTTTCAGATGAACAGGAAGTGCACAGTTTGAAGTCACAGCAGAAAAAACAGCTCAAATAGGCAGGATATCTCATGGCTGTAACAGAGCAAATGCATCTGTGAAATAACAGGCACCCTGCTGCTTTTTGGGGATAGCTGGACTGGCAAGGAAATGCAAAGTGCTCGCTGGTTTGCCTTGTGCACAGGGGGCATCTAGGGGCCAGTCTGGAGAATTACTGGCCTCCACGCCTAACTGCAACTCCAGGGAACACCCAGCCTCCTTCACAAATTGCTGTCCTGGCTTCTTCTGTTCCAGGAGACTGGAGGTTGTCTGTGAAGAGGCTAAAGGAAAATGGAATCATTCACATCTCTACCGTGGGTGATAGACTTCTGCATTTCCCAACATGCGTTCATCTAAGCATCCCACTGTAGAGATGAGCATAAACAAGCTTACTTTGAGCAACCCGTATATGCCAACACTGTGCACTAGTGTGCCTAAAAGATAGGGCAGACGGGACAAAGGGAGACACTTCATATCGTCCTGTGTGATCTAGGATTGAGCACTTCATAGCAAAGCCAGAGACTACTTTGAAAAATTTTCTGAACATTAGTTCATTCTCAGCCACGGTCCTAAGCATGGAGCTGCACTAATCATCACGCTGAATGTGTCCAACAGTCAGTTTTTTTCCTGGTCAGAAAATTATCAGTTCAGTGCAGTAGTGGGGAAAGGCAAACATTCATGAAGTGAAACTTTTCTCCTCTGATCAGTTTGTTTCAGTCCCTGCTGTGCATGGCATTGACTGCTCTGCTGTATTTCATTCCCCAGCTCTTGCTCAGAAAGGGATGACTGGTACAGCTGCATCAGCAAACACATCCCAGATGACTACAAAGCTCACAAGACTTCAACTTTCCACAGCAGCGTGGAGGTAAAAGGAGGCCAAATCTTTCAATGCTTGAAAAGGGAAGGCAGAGAAAGAGAGAGAGAGGAAAGGAGGGTGGTTATACAGTGCAGAGTTCCTACTAGCCAGACATTCTATTTTCATTTAAACAAGTATGCCAAGCTTGAATGATGAAACTCATCACAGCTCATGGGCCACCTCTGAAATGTTAATCACACTCCATACTCTGTGGCCTTTGCTTAGTTCTTCTGGAGGAAGATTGTTTTGTCCTAAAGGACAAACTAGTAGCTGTTTTGGAGTAATTAAAAATAGCTATAAACTTCATAGATTTAAAAAAAAAAAACACAAGCTGCCCATTAGTTACACTAATACCATATGCACAATAAAGTCACAACCAGTGCAAACCCCACCAGCAATATTGAAATTGTACCAACTCAACTATGTATATTATTATCTCATTATCTTCAGTTATACTACTCCCAGTTAAGGAGGCAAAACCCGCATCTGATAAAAAGTAAAAATGCTATTTTAGATAATGCAGAGCCTCAGTTTTACTAAATAAGAAAGAGTGCTGGTGAGGCCACATCTGGAGGTGCTTTTTCAGCTGAAGGTTGTAGAGCTTTTTATAGATATTATTTCAAAAGCTGCTAATAAAAAGATGTTTTTAACTCATGTTCCTACCTGCAGTTTTCATATGCAATTAGTCAGATACTTGTCTGATGTGGAAGAGCGTCAGGGCCTGACCAAAAATAGATTTATGTGGATTTTTACTTTTTGTGCTCTGGCATGTACTAGTCTTTCAATGCTGAAGCAGCTGTATGTCACTTATATAAGTGCACTAGGAATGAGAAAATTTGGGGATCTTAGCAGGTGAAGGTAGACTGAAATGAGAGAATTGTGTGTAATGGAACAAGGCTGACTAAGTGGACTTTGGAAGTGTGGATGCTTCTTCATTTATTCTTCTTTGATTTCAAGCTAAGGGAAAGGCTTGGAATACCCTTGGGTGAGAGGCCTCCTACACTGGTGCCTGTGTCCCATGTCATGATGTGCATGAACTGTGGCTGTGACTTTACCCTCACTCTGAGGCGACACCATTGCCACGCCTGCGGGAAGGTAAGAGCTGTGCCAGCTTCTCAGGCGGGTTTTATTCACACCTCTAGGAACCGGCGGGCACTGCTGCAACCTGAAAATTCGTAGCAACATCACGAACAGAATTTGACTTCTCACAGAACCAGTGAGCATTTCACTAAATTAGGTACTTAGATTTCTAATGTCGCTAGAAGGAATAACAGTAACCTTGACTTAAGGTCGAATTAGCTCCCAAAGGCTATTAGTTAAAGGCTGACAGGGTAATTGTTGTTGAGTGCAGCCATTATTTATATCCAACACGCAGCTAGCTCTACAGACAATGAAGCAATACACTAAAAACACAGGCTCTGTTCTGGACCAGAGCAGTAGCACAGCTGCTCCATGTCCTGTCCCTAGTAACAGCTGGTAAAATTATCTTCCAAGGAAAGTGCAGAAACTCAGCAGTAGAGCATTGTTTGATCAGTGACTAAAGGGAGTTTCCGTTGTGCTCCATTGAAGAGCTGTTGCCTTTTGCCCTAAAGTTCAGGGGATCTATAAGCTTTCTTGGTTTTGTCCCTTAACCTCTGACTCTAGCGATTTGCTTGTATACATAAACCTGCAGTCCTATTTTAAACCATGGCTGTCTTTTAACCTGATCTTTCTTTTTTAATTTTAATAAAACTACCAGCGATTTTTGACAGGATAAAAAAGCATTTAAGTTTTTTCTTTTTTCTAATTCTTCAGAGAAAATCAGCCTATACCTACACAAGGTTTGGAGGAACATGCAAGCTTGTTTAAGGAAACAATGTTACTAGCAAAGCTACAAAAACAGAAGTAGTATTAAAGTGGTCTTTCTATGATTCAGTGACAGGGAAGGTGTAAATTTCTGGGAAGAAGGACACAGCAGTGGTGTGCAACCAAATACAGTGACCAATTCTGCTTGGCTTACAACAGTGTAAACCTACAGCAACTGCATTTCAATCAGCAGGCTTTTCCTGACTGCCACAGATTTAGGAGAGAGTCATGTCTGGTTCACTATCCAACTTCCAGCCAGGTCAGGGGATTTGTTTTGTATATGCATATCCTTAAATTTAAATTATATTTACGTGCATCTCTTCTTGCTGGACTAGATTGTATGTCGAAATTGTTCAAGAAACAAGTACCCCATGAAGTACCTCAAAGATCAAGCAGCCAAAGTCTGTGATAGCTGCTATGTGGAACTTAAGAAAAAAGGTAAGATTCCCTCATTCTTGGCAAAACTGACAAATCAATTTTCTGCTTGTATAATGGGGAGGCTTTAGGACCTGCCTGCTATATTGTGTTTTGTTAAATAGTATTCCTCATTTCAAGCCTGAGGCATGTGTATTGAGGTTCCAGGAGGGCCAGGCTGTATGGCAGCTAAAAAGTTTAGTGAGCCATAAAATCAAGTTTAGCAAACTGTTTTTTCAAACTGAAAGACAGGGAACTTAGGTTAGATATACAGAAGAAATTCTTTGCTCAGAGGGTGATGAGGCCCTGGCACAGGTTTCCCAGAGAAGCTGCAGCTGCTCCATCCCTGGAAGTGTTCCAGGCCAGGTTGGATGGGACTTGGAGCCACCTGGTCTAGTGAAAGGTGTCCCTGCCCATGGCAGGGGGATGGAACGAGATGAGGTTTAAGGTCTCTTCCAACCCAAACCATTCTGGGATTCTATGATTATAAGCCAGGTTCTCTGAGAGCTCCCCTGGCCTTTTGATAAACCAGAATAACGGTAAAAACTATATGTCCTACAAGGAGCAGCTGAGGACTGAGCTTATCTCCTTTGAAGATAAGGAGACTGAGAGGAGACCTCATTGCTCTCTGCAGTTTCCTGAGGAGGGGACATGGAAACAGTGGTGCTGATCTCTTCTCCCTCTGATCCACTGACAAGACACATGAGAAAGGTTCAGCACTTCAGCAGGAAAGATTCTGACTTTACCTGAGGAAGCCTTTCTTTTCC
>VYZQ01008123.1:13381-25355 GCA_013400655.1 Mystacornis crossleyi
GTTTAAGGTCTCTTCCAACCCAAACCATTCTGGGATTCTATGATTATAAGCCAGGTTCTCTGAGAGCTCCCCTGGCCTTTTGATAAACCAGAATAACGGTAAAAACTATATGTCCTACAAGGAGCAGCTGAGGACTGAGCTTATCTCCTTTGAAGATAAGGAGACTGAGAGGAGACCTCATTGCTCTCTGCAGTTTCCTGAGGAGGGGACATGGAAACAGTGGTGCTGATCTCTTCTCCCTCTGATCCACTGACAAGACACATGAGAAAGGTTCAGCACTTCAGCAGGAAAGATTCTGACTTTACCTGAGGAAGCCTTTCTTTTCCAAGAGGGTGGCCAAACACTGGAGGCTTTCTAGAGAGGTGGTCTATACCCTGTGCTCTTAGTTTTTAACAATGCTCTTAATAGCATGTTTTAATGTTTGGGCAACCCTTAACTGGTGAAGCAGTTGGACTAGATTTTTGTAGGTTCTTTCTAATTGAACTATTTTATTCTGTGATGTAATTATAGGTGATAACTCTTCCCTGTCATTTCTAATTAATTATCCGTTAAAATAAAAGTGTCTTTATGGTTCTTCACTATCGTCATCCCTGTTGTAGCTTTTACAAAATACTGAGGCTAAGTGCAGAGTCACTAAGAGCTTTTCTATAGGGCAAGTTAATCTGTTACAGATGAAAGTGTGAAGTCAAAGCAGAAGAGCTATTGCCTATCCAGAATTTTGTGTTATTATCCTACTATATAAGTCTCTTTTCTGATTTAAGTACGCATCCAAATCAAAGACAAAAGGGGGAGAGGGGTTACAAATATGTGAACAGGAAATAATTTTCTTGCACAACTACTCATGTAGACAGTCTCTGAAAGTAAGTTTATTATATTGCGAAGAAAAGAAAGGTGTGGACAGATGAAGTTTAGGTTTTCCATCCTGATTAAGGAAATCCACACTAGCCAAGAAAACACATAAACAGATACTGTCACTACAGCCAAAAAAGCATCCCCAAGCCACTGTGTGTCCAGAAGCAGTAACTCAGATTTGTGCTAAACTAATGCTGTGCTTTACTAAGAGCTTTCAAATAATGTGTTGCCAGAAATGAAATCATGAAGATCTGAACTCAGACATGTGGGCTCAATGGAAACTTTCAGACAGAATACCTGTCTCCCATGCACAATTCAAAGGGAATGAATGGTTCACGCAGAAAGAATGTCACATCAGTGGATCTATCCTGCAAAGGTGTTACAGAACATAGAGGAGAAAGATGTCAAAGCCATTTCTTTAATGCCTGTTTTAAATAAGAGGAAAACAAGCTGTGTTTTGTGCTTTGCCAGCTTTCTTGCAGGCCTTTTCAAGAAACTTTAGGTTAGTACCATTAACTGAGGGTACCATGGAACCCACTCATCAGACTTAAAGAGGTGATTTGAAAGGAAGACTAAAATAAAAACTGTGTATAGAGGAGGCATTGCATTTTCCTTAGTCACTTGTATTAGTGTGTCATGTGTCTCCTCTAGCCTGATATGTACCAACTTATCCATTTCCCCCTCCCCTTTCTGAATTTTTTAAATCTTGCAGAGCGGCCATTAAGTGTGAGCTTCCCTCCAACTTCATCCAGGTGTTCAAGCAGTGCCTTCTCCTCTGTCTTCCACAATATTCATTATTCATCTTTTAAGAAACAGAAGAGAATCCCTTCAGCTCTCATGGAGGTAGGACCAAGCTGCCTGAGAAAGGCAAGGAACTATAGAAAACTGTGTACTCATATTTCAGCAGCTATGTTTTTAATTTATATTGTCTGCAGTGGCTCAGCACATGCCTTGGTTTAATTTCATCATGCAATTTTTTTGTTGTTGTTTTTCACAGTAGTGTTTAAAATACAAAAATAGTCTGAGCTCTAAAGATACCACAGAAGTGTCTTGAGCCCACTGAGAAACTCAGTTAGAGTATGGTACTTTAATTTGCTCATCAGCCTATGAAGTCTTGAAAAAACTAAAATGCCTTCAAGGTACTAGATAGAACAAGAGGGCAGATCAATAGAGCATGATATACTGTTCATTAGTTACCTTTCTTGACAAGACCTACTTCTAAAATCTTACTTTGATTTCAAGAGAAATAAAATAACACTTATTTAGGAAGTAGACTAACTTAGGGAATAGTCCTTGGCAATCAATTTAAGAGCATACGTGTTTAATCAGGCACTTTCCCTCCAGCTCAAACAGAACTATTTCAAATCAAATGAGTAAAATCTTGATTCCACCAATGTAAACGGAATTCCCACCAATTTCAGTGGGGCCATGATTTCTCCAATTATATTAGTTTTCTTTCCAGGAACCAGGTGCCAGTCATGTTGATGATGGATTCTAGGTAGCTAAGCTGCCCATTGAACTTGAGCACAGTACGGTACTCCCATTTCCTGCAGGCATTTATCATTGTATTAAAGAGACCAGGGTGCAAAAATCTTGCTGAACTCATTGTACAGTTGAGACACTGGAGTTTCTTGAGGTTTGTTTGTGAAACTGTGCCAAAGATACAAGTATGTAATACATACACACAAATTGAGTACTAAAAGAGCTGGCAGGCAGAATTTCAACCCCATGAGGGAAAAATCGTCACCTTCCTATCCACAGAGAAGCAGCACATCTTTATTAACATGAACTATCTCACAATAGCATTACTCCAAGTCCTGGAACATTTCTGTTCTGCTACAAAACACTGCAGTATTAATTCTCAGTCCTCTCTTCTATCAGTGTTACAACAGCTGATTTTGAATCTCTGCCCTTATGTTTCTAAATCCAATACTATTACAGTTTACTCTTGTAACTACTGATGTACATTGCATTCTATGTGTGCATGTGTATGGTTCCATCTACTCAAAATCTGGATTTTTAAGAACATTAAGCACTTAGACCTCAAAATATTTCTATGAGAGGATCAAGTCTTCTCAGAAATATTATTTCAGAAATGAAACCAAGTCATTATCAAGTGATTAACATAAATTAATGTAAAACCATAGCAAGGCCCTAAATATACCCACGTCTCAAAAGTGTTCAGCCACAAGACTGTAATTCACTTCTTGAAGCATGTACTTTTAAAATACAAAAAGCACCAAAAAACACCAGATGTGGGAAAAGGGACAAGTTTGGCTTCTCAGAACACAACTGTAAACTTACTGACCTCAATAATAACTTCATATTTTCCATTAGAGTCACTGAGAAGCAAGTTTAACTATAAATATTCAAACAGTTACAAAGAACAATAATATCGCGCTTATATTTTTTCTGTATCAATACTTTTATGGTTTCACGTAGTGGTTGGTGCGATGCAAACATGCATAATCAGGAGGGGAAAAGCCTTTACTGTTACAAATCCTGATTTCTCCTACCCTGCTCCAGGTGGCAGCCTCAGGAGAGGGAGCTACCATCAGTGGTTACCTCAGCAGATGTAAGGGAGGCAAAAGACACTGGAAGAAACGCTGGTTTGTTATCAAAGGCAAAGTCCTCTACACCTACATAGCAAACGAGGTACTGTGCAATCTGACTTGAAATAGTTTTCTCTCTGAGACCCCTTCTTTACTCCCTACAGGCAGGAGACCAGTAAATGGGAAAGGTACAAATGGGAGTTCTTACAACTACCTGCTGCTGAGACCTGGTCCTGACAGACTGGCTCGGCCGCAGTCCCAGCTGCACCTTGGCAGCCCTCACACGCTGCCCTTCATTATTTGATTTCTTACTATTCATGCTGTTATAAATTGTCAACCACTGTGAACCTTAACATACATATTTACACCTAAAGACTTCAAGATCCTTCGGTGTTCTCTGGTGCACTTAGTAACTACCAGGTATTTTTGTAGATAAGAGAGTTCTATGATCCCTTTCTAGTGGGGAGGAGAATCTTGTAGTTTGGTGACTACAAATAGGACATGCTTGTCCAACTAGCGCCAACAGGGCGAGACAGGAGGCAGGCTGCAGATGTGAGAATAATGCCTGCTGTGTTGTCTTCCTTACAGCCAAGGAGGCTGAGTATCAACTAGATCACTTTTGTGTATTTTGTTTTTTCCCAGTCCCTTTTCTTATTTTATAATAGGTGCAATACAAATAAACTTGAAGTGTGGTGTGAAGTTTGGTTATAATGGATAGATTTCATAAACAAAACCATAAAAATTCATTTTGCTCAAATAAAGAATATAGATACAAAAACCTATCAAAGCAATACTTGGTACTTAAGGTCTTTAGAATACTTTGCAAACATCAGATATTTAAACTTGCATCACCATCACCCCTGTGGTGGTTATATGAAGCAATGTTATTCCCTTTAAAGAGATGAGGCGATTGAGTCACAAAAGGATTCATGTTTTGGCCAGCAGTTTAGACCACTAGCATCAAATTCTGTATGCAACACATTTACCTTATCTCTTTCAACCTTAAAAGTGATCATTTCTGGTTCAACAACAGGAGAAAAGCAAAAATGGTTTACTTTACATTCCTAGTCTGCAATTTACCTTCTAAAAGCAGAGGCAAAAGCAATATATACATATAATCTATCTAAATAGAGTGACCAAAACTAGAGCTATCAGTAACAGCTAAACTGCAGTTTCATTAAGGCTTATTGTTTTCTTTAACTTGTATAAAGCTGTGTCTGCCAAACAAAATTCATGGAAGTTTCTTGGGAGTAAATTAACCATTAATTGCCTTACTAACCAGGAAATTTCACAGCAGCTTTTTGGAAAGCATGTGTGCTGCTTGAGACAGAGCAGATTTCTCAAAAATCGCTAGCACTGTGAAAGGAAATGACAAGGTACCAAAAGGACTACTACCTGCAGCCAGCAAGTAAAAATGATCGAAAGGAACATAACTGGAAATGAGTCTCAGGCTTTCAGAACTGCTGCTGTACTCTCAGTAATCTCAGGTTTGCCTCCTGGACCATAATGTCAAAGACAACCATCAACATAATGGCTAAATTTACCTTCGTGGCCATGTGGATGATCATGAGGAACTGGACTTTGAGAAGTGGTGTTCAGGACTCAGATTAGATAAAAAATGTGCAGTACACAGGCATTGCTCCTGTTTAGGTTAAGAGCCATGAGTTCAGCAAAATATTCACACTGCTGCTTTTGCAGAACGGTCACAGAAGGGTTGTATCATTTGCTTTTCAGAAAGGGACCCCAAACTGTTACAAGCCTTCTCTCTAAATTTTTGTTCACTTCTTCTTTGCTTTCAGGACAAAGTTGCTACAGAAAGTTTGCCTTTGTTGGGTTTCACCATTGCCCCAGAAAAGGAGGAGGGGAGTATGGATACAGTTTTTCATCTCTACCACAAACAGACTCTCTTTTATAGCTTCCGTGCAGAGGATAACAATTCAGCACACAGGTATGGGGGTAGACTTCCACATTAGCCAGTGCACTTACCTAGGAATTTTCCCCTCCTTCACTTCAGAATGCCTTTGTAACAGATGAAACAAACAGCTTTCAGAGTTTTGATTAAGCCAGATTGCATGTGACTCGCCTGATTGACATTAAAAATCTACTTGGTGCTGTTCAGTTCCTTCAGGAAGGAGAATTTGCTCCCTTCTGTAGGTAAAGAGGAGACTGAGCCTCAAGAGTCATGAGGCTAGAAGTCTGTCAAAGGTGATTACTGTACAGGAACTTCTAATTTATATGTTCAATTTACCCATTTCTTAGTTTTCTCATGAACAAATAATTTTTTGATTTTTCCCGTTCTAATGTTACTGCTTTCACATAATAAGATACTCCCAAAATTTGTAGTAAAAATGCCAGCACCCCATGACACACAGAAAAGGAAATTAGTGTTTCTAGGAGGTCTTGTTGCTTTAAATCATACTTCACCAGATTAATCTTTCCTATTCTAAGAAAGCACTTGTACTGTCTTTGAGATTTTACAATAAATTACTGGTCAAGGTTGTGGTAGAAAGCAAGAGTCCCAGTACTCATCTCCCTGCTTTAATCACAAAACTATAGTTCCTCATTAGAGCTGGGTTGGAAAATAAAGTTTTCCTCAAGCTTTATGTTCTTAAAATACTTATTTTTCTTAAAATGCAAAAGAATTTTATACGTACCATTTTTCTTCCCTCTACTTTTTAGGTGGATTGAAGCCATGGAAGAAGCATCCATATTATAGCAGCTTTCACTCAATGCACTTGGAATAAATTCTCAGATTTCTGTACATTTCCAGCAACCCTCTTCGGACTTACAAAACTGAACAGTGTATTTCAGGCCCACTGCCCACACACACTGGATCTGAACTGCTTCCAGCTTGCTCTTTTTCTTCCTTCTTCTTACATCCACATTGTTGCAAACAAAAATTTCAAGATAGAGATTATTTATGGTGATCTTTATGTCTGTGCAAGTTCAGCCTGTACTATAAGCTTCTCTTCTGATCCCACAATGAACTAAGCCTACATCAAGACCAGAAAATATATGGAAATATTGACGACAGTAAGTAACAGGCTCAGTTTTACTTACTTTAGAGCACTATTGTATTTCACTGGGTTGGTTTTGATGTCTACCATGACATGAGAAACAATGTAGTAAACAACAAATGATCATTTAAAGCACTTTATCATTTTTATTGAACTATAGCTTCATTTTCTCCATGTTTCTAAGGAGTTCTGTGGCCTATTTTATTACTCATCCATTAACAGGTGCCAGCATGAAATTATGCCCTATGTATGCTAAATTGCTTCCACAGAAAATGAATGAAAAATACATTCCATTTACCTGGTCTACCAACAATTCACTGACTATGATCCAACATAATTAGTTACTATGAATTTATAATTTTACAAAAATCACTGTATAATTTATGTTAAAGGTTTAGTTTCATATCACTGCAGTACTTTGAAGTGCACTCCAGTAGTTCTACAGATCCAGATGCTGAATTATATCACTTCTCTCTAAATATTTCAGACTCAAACCCAAAGGTTATTTTTAATTTATTATAAACCTACAGACAGTTTTTATTTAACATGTCTACGTAGTAGTGTTAGGATTTTTATCATCTATTTAAATACTGTATCTTTATTTTCAAAATTCCTGTTGTTTCTGCTGTTCTTGTTACGAAAAATGCCATCAAAAGTTTAATCCATGTAACCAGCACAGCATTTGAAATATGCTGCGTGGGCTGCACCTGTCTGAACGTGCCCTGCTGGAGTCATTTGGAACTCCTGGGGCGACACCTGTCTGATGTCCCACTGCTGCCATGCACTGCATCTCCAGGGCTGCGTTCTCAGCAGCCAGCCGTGTCTGCGTGACTCCAGAGATGCTGTGCTGCTTCACACCAGCTGAGGATATAGATCTCTGGAGTTTGGGGGTGGGGGGTTTGGTTTGGTTTGGGATGTTTTTTTGTTAGGGTGGGACTTTTTAGTGTTTTGGGTGGGGGTTTTTGTAAAGTTGAGAAGTGATGTTCTAATCGTTGCAATACAATGGTTTTGTCCTCAGTCATATTATTTAGCTGAGGAATAGAATGACATCTATGATTAAAATCTATCTCTGTATAAAAATAACATGTTCAAGAATTTAGTTACATTAGATTATATTGGTGGGAATTTTATTACTTTCATTTTTCCCATTCTTCAAAAAACTTAATGGATATCTGAATTTTTGACCCTAACAAATTTTTTAGAATTGTCCATATTTTTAAAGGTCTATGATATATATCCAAATGGTAAGGTAGATCAGTTTATCACCTGGATAAAAAAGCTTAAAGAAACAAATACACACCTACCACTAATTGAAAATGTCATTTTGGGGGATTTTTTTGATACATCTAAGTCTGACCATTCCATTAAAAATATATTATCATGTGCAAACAGAAACCAAGAATGAGAAAAATAAAACTTCTGTATTCTTTAGTTAATGGATGAACAGCAATGTTAACTCTTTGTTTCATGTAAGAGCCATGGCCTTGCTACCAATACACTGTAAATATTTACCCCCCCTTGAAAACATTCTGCACTGACAAGAAACATAAGACAACATTGAATACAGAGCAAGATCTCTAGCCATGGTCTAAAACAAAACAAAACTGCACTACAGAATGACAATATTATGAAGATTTAGGTGCTGACATTTAGTGACTGTTGTATGAAGCTTTCAGTTAGAAGCAGGAAATGAATACATGAAAATATTTTGTTGTAAAAAATAAGATACAGTACTATTAAACACTGGTTTAAGTAATGTAGAAAAATAAAAGAACAAAACATAACTGCAGTTCTACAGGCTTTTCCTTTACACAATTTTTACCTTTTTAATTCCAGCTTTGCAGTTCCAGTTACTGTTAACAGACACTTGCCTATTAAACAGTTCTCTGACAAACTAAGGAAGAGCATCAAATCAGAAGATGGTAGTGGAGGCCTTCTGGTAGAAACAGGATTTAGACCTAATTGGTATGATGGTGTGTTTCAGTCACGCTGCATTTATCTTCCATAAAGCCCACCTACTTTACTTCATCTTGGCTTCAGTTACAGATACAAATGGTCTCAATGCAGCATAAAGAGCAAAAAAATAAAAATGTCCTCACAATTTCAATCCTACTGTTAACTGAACTTGAGCAAATATAAGCACCAGAGACAGGAATTTTCATTTCTGAGGTAGCCCAGTAATCACCTTTTATAAAATGCTAACATCTTAAAATAGAGGTATATACTCAGTTTACTACCTGACATGTACTTACGCAGCTTTTTCTTTACTAATTCATAGCTAGGATTACTGCTTCAAAACAAAAACTTTGTTCCACGTCTTCACAAATTATATTAAAAAAAATTTAAAGTAAGTCACAATGTACTAGCTGCTCAGCCAATATCTGAGATTCAAGCTGCTCCCATTTGTTGTTTCAGTTTTTCTGTTTATCTATTTATTAAAAAGCATTAAGGTTATTAGTTATTAGCTGCAAATAATATTTAGACCTATTTTATGGTATGTGCCTAGTTAAAAACTGGTTTTTAAACAGTTATTAAATTTTTTTTTTCCAAATCAAAGTACAAGTCATTCAGAGATGGAGAATACCAACTGTATGACAAGATCCTATACCACTTACACAAGCACTGCTGGGACTGCTACCCCTCCTGAGCTGATTCTCTGCTGCTTTTACCACACAGCTGTGAATACCAACCAGGCTTTCCTGTTTGCAAGCTACTTCGACACAAAAGCAGCAAAAACTATGTTGGCTGTAACCACGTTTAGTGAGTATCACTGCTTGTAAAGGTTAGAGACAATATTCAGTGAGGGGAAAAGGTATTCCTTGAAATACTAAGGGAAAAAAACACTAGTCTAACTCCAGAAGTTACTTAGGAACGTAACATACAAACTTCTGTGTATGAAAAGCAGTGTAATTCTTCAGCCTGGGTAACACTGTGACCACTTTTGACAAAGTTTTGACAAGGAAGTTTCTACACTCCAGGGCACTGTGGTATGAGGTCAAAGGTAGAACTTGATGATCTTGGGGGTCTTTCCCAACCTTAATGATTTTATGTAGTGATTATTTTTCTGCAGTCTACAAACCCTACAGCAGACAGCAAACTCATGTTTGCTCTCCACCAAAGTAAAACTGCTGCAAAGCCTTCTCTTGGTGGCAGAAACAAGGAAGAAGGAGGAGACAAACCCTCCTGCCTTCTAAACCTTTTCTCAACTTGCCCATCAGGAAACACTGAGGGGGGAAAGCAGCCATACATATTTGGCTTTAGCATCTTCCATTTTTCCTTTCATTCAGTCTCTTTTATAGCATATTTTATGAAGTTTAAAAGAAAAGTCTAAAAGCTTCTAAAAATATGTACATGTCTATATTTTGAGAATTTGAAAATTCTTCATGTATTTAACATTACAGTAGTGAACACCTGAGACATTTTCGAAACACTTTCCTTTATTTATGTATTGCAAACACATCTGTACATCACATGCTTTATTAATTCCCATTCTGTGAAAGTAAGGCTGTAATTTGTAGGTCTAGTTCATTTCTCATACCCTTACCCCAAAGAGCCAGTTCTAAAAAAAAACAACAACAAACAGCCCTCCAAAAAAATCTAACCCCCTCCAAAAAAAACCCAAACAAAAAACCCCACAGTGTACTGCCTATGTAACTATTCCGTCAACAGCACATCTTGTTTATGCGACTGTTACATTCAACTGCTCTCTCTTCCATACGTTTCCTTTCAGGAGTTACCACCTCTTTTAGTTTTGCTGTTCATCTAACTGCTCCTTAAATCAGTGTCTATCAAAATTATTAGACTCAAGGGAAACTTACCAGAAGTATTAAGAACACTTTGGTAAGGGTAGGTTAGAAAATATCTACAGTTATGACACGGGGTGAACAACTGATAGCCTGTGAGAAGACAAGCACTGAAAGGTGGTAAACTCGAACCACCTCTCAGCTGCACCCAAACCTGTTTCGTGCCCACCATTGTGTATCTGGACGCACAACATGCCTCACGTACAGCCAGTTTTGCCGTAAGAGCCCTAATAAATGACACTAAATTTACAAAATAAAATAAAAACTCGACAGTCTGGCGGTGGTGTTTGTGAGAGCCTGCTGAACTGTGAGCCCACCTCTGACTGCATCTTCAGCGAGAACCAAGGTACACCTGGAACATCAGCACCATCGGCACACTGAACAGCCACCGCCAACCCACTACCTCGGGACTCCGGCTCCTGAGGAGCCTCCCGAGCGGGAGGGACAAAGGCGGCGAACGTACCTTCCCCTCGCTGCCCCACAGGCCGGGCTCCTCCCGGCACTTGCCCGGCCCGGCCGGAGCGGTGCGGGGCCCGGGAGGCCCAGGTAGCCCGTTAGCCCCTCCCCGCCGCCGGCCCCGCCCCGCGGGGGATGGAGGGGCCGCGGCCGGGCGGGCGCTGGAAGAGGAAGCGGGGACGCGCTCCCGGGCGGTGGCGGTGGGGTCACGAACTCTGACCTGTCACAGGGCACGCCACACACAACAAAACACCCCCGACCCCAACACAGCCCTGGCCCCCTTCCCTCCGCGGGCCCCACAGCCCCTTGCCGCCCCCGCGGGGGGAGGGAGGGCCGCTGCTGGGCACCGGCCTGCCCGGGCCCGGTCGGGTCACCGCCACTGCACCTTTGGCGTCCATTCCTGAGGTAAAAAACATTTTTTAAAATTGAAGCGGCCCGGTGGGTTTGTTTCGTGGAGGCCAGGACGAGGGAGGGGGCGCGGGGAGGCGGCAGCGGGCCCTGCTCTGGACACCCCCGCGAGGGGAGGGGTGGGGTGACGGTGGGTTTAGGGGAGGGGGATTGCACGGCTCCGGTATTTGGCTGGTAAGCGAGCACCGGTCGTGGTCTGGCCTGGTCTACGGCTCCTGGAGAGAGAGGAGAGGAGAGGAAACGATCACTGTGGTGTGCTGGGTCGATCGGCGGGGTAGTCCCGTGCCGGAGCCGCCGGCTGCAGTGTGGGCCGGCTGAGGTCGGAGCCGGTCCGGTCGCGGTGAGCAAAGTCTGCTGTCCAGGGGGTGTAGGGCGATGGTCGCGGCGGTGACGAGCGCGGGACACACAGAGAGACAGAAGATGGAGTCTGAGCGGGCGGAGGCGGCGGCTTGAACCCGACCCTTTTACCTTTGCCACCGGGAGGGCGGAGGGGAGGGGGCGGCGGGTACTTTGCATACGGGGCTGAGACCGCCGCCATCTTACCGGCCGCTTCCTTCACTGCCATGCCTGGGCCTCCTGTAGGCTGACACAAGGCTATAGAGGAGGGGAGGGGAAGGGGCCTAATGGCGGCGGCAGCAGCCCCGCCTGGGCCNCCTGGGCCCTGGCGGGCGGCCAGCGCGGCCATCTTGCGCTCTGTGAATCCCCGGGGGGCTCTCCCTCCGCTCGAGGGGCGGTGCCGCCACCATTACGAGCGGGTCGCTCGGCCAATGGGCGCTCCGCGGGGCAGCGCTGCGCCTGCCATGCGGTCATTGGTCGGGCCTGGGGGCGGGCCGGGGGCGTGGCTCCGCCGCGCGCGGGGTGGGAGCTGCCGGAGGCTCCTCAGCCG
>VYZQ01008150.1:0-28119 GCA_013400655.1 Mystacornis crossleyi
ATAACCACTACACTACGGAAACTAAACCAATACACCTGAATAAGTCCATGCTGAACTTCCAGTTTTATGAGGAGCACTTCAGGAGCAGAGACAAAATCTATAGAAGAGAAGGGATGCAGAGAAGGGAAAAGCAGTGAAAACAACACGTAACAGTTACAAGTGCGATAAACTACAACAATGAAGTGAAAAAGGAAAATGGAACAAGGTCATGTTTAGTGATTCTACTTTTCAAGTTGAAAGGTCAATAGAGTCTACATGCAGCTGGTAAGAAAAGAAACTTGAATTTTTAGCACATCTTTATTATGGGATAGCTCAACAAAATGTGGTTTTTTCCCTCTACTGTCTTTCTTCGAATCATAAGCATGTCACTAAGCCCTAGCCCCCAGAGAAAAGAATTAGGTTGCACATGTCTAAGTTTTAACTGTTGTTAGCATTTAAGTCACTAAAGTCAAAGGAGATTTTCCTACAAAGCATCCAATTCTTCATGAAGGGCAGCTTCCTTCCCACACTGGTTCTCTTTTGTTTCAAAAACATGAAGTGTTTGAAATATCACCATTTAAAATCAAAACCATCAGTATGTTAGTACCTTCACAGTGACAAATGCCTACATTATCCTCTTTCTTGAGGAAGGCATTGCAGCCACGAATTTTTCATGTCAAAGCTAATACAGTCACCCATGGATTACATTACATTGTTGACAAAAAAACTAGATTAAAGGAAAAGTATTTTTAGCTTTTTAAAGACAAGGTTTTCTTAAAAAGGATGGTGAAGCTGAGTGGTGGAGTGATGGGACACCATCACAAGCCATTCTGCATACAGTGGGTGACTGAGATAACCACAGTTACTATTTATTTTACTTGTCTACACTGAACACCTTTAAAAACCTTCTTGTAGAGAGCAGTGCATTCCTCACTCTCGGTGGATGGCACATATCACAGTCACATCAGCGTGCCCATAGGATCTCCGCTGCTTTCAAGGCTCAGCAGAGTGGCCTGCAGAATTTTGGGCAGCTGAGGGCTAGGGCAGAAAAGGGACTCTCTTTGTTATTGAACTTGTTTCAAGTGGGTGAACAAGCCCAGTTTCACTGGGAATGGAAATTCAGGACTTAGGCAGGTCCACAAAGAAACTCTCTGTGCTTTTCTCCATATCAGCTTTGTTTAACCCTTGTGGGCAGAGTGAAGTTAACAGCAGAGCAGACCCTATGGTGACATTATACATGTAAGGGACAAGCAGTCCTTAGTCCTTGGCTTATGATTGAAAGAGCAACTGAAGAAACAGGATCCCACAACCTGTCCATGAATGGGAACAGCACAAATTTCTGCTTCTTAGCCATACATTCTACTTACAAAGACAACTTACCTAAAATTTGGGTAAGGTTAACTTTTTTTTTGCTCATTATCTAACATAGATAAATTCATGAGCTGCAATAATAAGCTATAATTTCCATATATGTCACTTCTAGGCCTTCTTTTTCCCCTTTCCACATCATCCTGTGTCTCCAAACCACGACCCTTCCTATGACATTCCCTTCCAACGCTTCCCATTTTTCAAGTCCACTGCACCCTGACCTCGTGCCTTGGTCCTTTACCACATCATGAGAATGCAAGTCCTACTGGGTTCCTGTAGGCTCATTGATAAAAGAACCTCTGCATTACCTGGAGGCAGGACACAAACCCCCAAATAGTCACTGCCAATCTCCTCCTTTGATGCTGCTTCACACGGCTTGAAGGAATTCAGCAGTACCAACCATTCAGATATAGGCTGCGTTTTTCCTCTGTGATAGGCAGAGACTTTTGGCTGTTAACAAACATGCTTGAAAATTAATCCGATGCTTTACATTTGAGTAAATATTATGTATTTTTAGCCTTGCTGGAACCTAGCATCACTGCTTGCAGGCAGAAGGAGCTGTCATATTCCTGCAAGCATTTTTATTCCTACAGAATTAATTACAGCATCAAATCGAATTTGACTCTCCTCTGGCACCTGATTTGCAGCTGTAAGCCAGCAACTAGACACGATAACCCAAGTGAAGGGACAGAAGCCCAAGTACAGCTTGTGCCGATAAACAGAAACCTATGTTTTTGAGACTGTGTATCGCAGACAGCAGCACTGTGCTCCCTTTGGCAAAGAAAATCATCCTGAGGAAGAATTTATCTAGTGACTGACAGGAAGCAGTGGGCTATGAGCCTAGAAGATAATATTTTGGCTGGCTCATTTCTTCTCCTCAGAAGCTCTCTCCTGTAGAGCTCTGTGCAGCACAGTACTTACCAGGGTGACCGGTAATGAGGCTGCATTTTGATCTTGTTTATACTTTGTAAAGGCTTTCCCTGTATATAAATTTACTTTTATAGACTACAGAAGATGAGCACTCTCTGATCATTCAGCTAAAAAGGGTTTGCTTTTAATACAGAGTCTTCCTGTGCTGCTGATGCCATATCTGGTCAGGACCCAAACTTTATTTTGCCTCAGAACATTTATGCTTTAAATATCCCCTCACCATTGTATTTGTTACACTTACAGCATTTTAGCTTCACCCTGAAAACAGAGGTGGACATCTTCCCACCTGCTCATTTTGAGATGCTTTTATCAGAGATCAGACATTTTGACTATGTTTGTGCCATGGTGAGACAGGAGAAAGGAACCAGATATGGAAGTGAACCCAGTCCAGGACTCCTGACAGTGCACAGCATCGTGCTGACCTTGCCCTCAATGAGAAATAAGGCTGGGCACTGCTCTGCTGATGCAAGGCAGTACTGTCAGAGGGACATGACCTTCTCTTTGCTGATGAACGGTTATTGACCAGAAAATAGAGACTCTGCACAGAAAAATCACTTTCTAAATAAAACAGAGAGGTGGAAGTAAGTACATATTTCTTGGCTGACCCATTACCTAGATGTAGGCTGATAAGAAAGCCATTGCCAGCAGAGCCAAACTGAGATCTGGGCATGTGTTTCCACACAAGGGTTACACACCTGCTCAACCATGGTTTCCTTTCCCTCCTCAAGGTGAGGCCTGAGCAGGTTGCTACACTCTGTCCCATGACCAAAGAGGAATTAGGTCGATGGTGCCTGGAGGAACTGTCTCTTTGCTTTCAGTCAAAGCTCTGAATTATTAGGGCTGGGGTAATACTGCATTAACATTAAGGTTAACATTAAGGTTGTCTGAACACATTTTCAGAAATTTCATAAATCGCTTAACAAATGTATGGACTCAACTGTGCTATTTCTTAGCTAAAACACGTAAGGGCTGACTGATTTGCAGGCAAGTAACACTGCTGGTTAATGTAGTTTAAATTCAAAGGGCACGTGGGTAAAGAAGTCGCCTAAGGACCGAAGTAATTAGAACAAATGATGCCCATCAGCTGTTGTGAATTTATGAGGGTGTGGGAGTGGATTAAGAAAGGGATTTACCCCCTTCAGAACATCTTTCATTAGGAGAAAGTAAAGTCTTTGTGAGAGGCCATCACAGCAGCATCCAAATTGCCTGATTTGAAAGCATTGCTTCCTGTTAGCTGTCATTGCTTCCTCCAGCTTTTCTTAGGCTGCAAGCCAGCCACGAGCACGTCCTGACAGCCGGCCCCAAGCTCAGCTGTCCGTGTGTGTGTATGGGCATTTATCATGTGTAGGCTTCAATTTGCTCCCGCTAAACTGCCATTTTGGAACAGGGACTAGACGAGGAGTAACATTTAACAACATTTATGTTCCCAGTATGTGGGACTACTGTTTTCCTTGCTGGGTCATGGTGTATTGTTATTTCTTTGTGGTCATTCCAGCTGCTCCTCAAGAAGAGCTGCCCCCATGTAAAACAACTTGACCTGTAGGCTGTGGCAGGTAGTTTCTCAGGTTCTGGGTTGGGTTCAGCAGGAAGGGGTTTACATGGAACCTCGGCCCACAGGATTCACAACAGGGAAGACCAAAGAGCAGTGAGAATATCTTTGCCTGTCCCTTCACCCCCTTCCTCTTTGCCCCTCCCCAGCTGATAGAAAGCTTCATGCTGGGGTGATGGATCACAGAAAATGGAAGCACTGGATGGACAGTGCCACACTGAGACATTTCTCATTACTGATCTGGTCACCAGCCTCTCCTCACAGGTCAGAGCATTATCTCAGAGATGAACTCTGTTGTGGCAGCGTGCAAGAGAGAGCTCACTGTGCTCCCCTGATATAAGGGAAAAATTCTTCCTTCTAAATTCTGCTGTCTAGAACAGTGTCACGTCAAGGAGAGATGAGATGCCACTGCCTTCATGTATACACAGGAACTGTGGGAAGCAGGTTCAGTGATTTTCCAAATCCCACTTCAAGATGCTGTGAATCAGCCAAGGGAGCAGTGCCCAGGTGCACAAGCATAAATGGTGTGCCCAGGGCGCAGGCAGACATCTGATTTCCTGAGGAAGGTCACTAAGCTGGCTAGAATGGAGTGAGAATAAGAAAGATATTTTAGTAGCTGGCAGGAGGGGGGCATAGGAAGGCAGACCACATGCAGTAGTGCCTCAATGACAAGATGGTTCTTGGCTGGCATCAAAAAGAACAATATGCTCCGAGACAGGGTCACATCTCTCCTACACCTTTCTACAGCCAAGAAACTGCCTCATAAAATTATTACTGTACACCTGCACAGAAATGATTTGGGATATTATTAACTGGCTGACCTAATCGTCAGGATTTAGGGCATGGCTAGGACTTCTCCAAGGTGATAAGTCAGATCAGTCTATCTACCAAATAGATAGAATCAAGTGCATCACCAGCTTGATTTAAAAATCATCCTAAGTGAATCAGAAAGCAGATGTGCCTTTAGTTGATAACAGTGAGGAAATGAAGTCTCTAGGATCTCTGTCTGAGAGGTGGGGTGGAGGAGAAATAGATTTAACTAGCAGCATCACCTTGTGACAAACCGCTAGGGCAAAATCTGTTCTTTCATAAGTACATTCAGTTGCCAGGAATTGAAAGTAAAATCTGGGGCAAGCCCATGTGGGACCTGAGGAGAGGCTGAGAGAGCCGGGACTGTTCAGCTTGGAGAAGAGATGGCCCAGGGAGATCTTGTCACTGTGTATAAGTACCTGACAGGAGGCAGCAAAGAAAAAGGAGACAGGCTCTTAGTGGTGCCTGGTGATAGTACAAGAAGCAATGAGCACTAATTGAAATTTTTAAAAATCAATTTAAACATAAGAAATAAAAACATTTTTACTGTTAGGCTGGTCAAACATGGGAACAAGTTGCCCAAAGACATTGTGAAGTCTGTGTTCTTGGAAGTATTCAAAATCTGACTGGACAGAGCCTTGAGCAGCCTGCCAACAGTCCTGATCCTGAGCAACCTGCCCAGCAGATGCTGCACTGAGCATGGTGGGGTTGGACTAGTCATTCTCCAGGGGCTTCTTCCAACCTCAACCATGCTCCTGTTTTCTCAGGGCCTTGGCAGTGGGAAAGCTGACAGAGCCCCGCAAAGGAGAAAAGCTTAAGGGTAAAAAAGGATGCTTGTTTGCTACAGCATACTTCCAAGTGGCACTCCCAGCTGAGTTATTACACTGGTGACCTAATTAAACCATATCCTTTCCATTTTGGTTTTTCTCCTCTGTGGTTATCAAAGACAATGTTCTCATCTGAGTAGTACCATTCTAGTTCTAAATCTGCTCCTACATCCCTTCCAGTGCTACACACAATATTCCCTGCTGCCAGAGGCGGCTACATGAAAATGGGACTTTAATTAGAAGAGAACACTTCCTAGTCTCTTCACCTCCCTAGGGCCTGTCGTGCATCTCTAAGGGCATCTGTCTATCCATTATTTACCACCATGAAGGCTCAGGGACCTCCAGCAAGGACCATGTTTTCAATGAAGCAGGCTGTTCCCAAAACCTTTGATGATGGATTACAGGGCTCCAGAGAAAGAATCCCACTTCAGGTGAGAGTTTTAGGGCCTGCCTTTCAAAACAGGCATTCAATAACACGCATAACAAAATGCATGCCTGGGAAGAGCCCCATTCCTCTGAGTCTGGATCCTTGACGCTGTCTGTCCCGTCGTGCCCTCGTGCGGAGGGGACGCAGCATCCTTCCTGCAGATGTCCATGTTCAGGAAGCGTCCCCAGCGGGGAATAGGTGCAAGCTGGTTGTGCTGTGCTGGCTCCTCGTGAGAGGAGGCATGCTCAGGAGGCTCGGTGTGCTAGCCCGCGTCACCCGGAGGCAAAGAAGCAGGAGGGGCCTTTGGTGGGGGTTCCAGCAGGTTTTATTACCTGGAGGGTCCAGTGACCAAAAGGCAGGGAAATGGGGGGTTTGCAGGGTTTTTTATAAGGGGGTGGATCAGGGCAGAGAGCAGGGGACCAACCAACGGAATACATGACAGGGGGAGGACACAACGTGACATGAACCAATCAGGAGAATAGGGAGGCAGCAGTTACAACTGGGAGCCAATCAGGGATTGAAGAACAGAGAACTTTCCAGACCAGGGGGAGGCGGTTTAGACCAGGGTTCCACCCAGTGGGATGCAGCTTACACTTCTGTGCTGCCCATCAACCCACCCACAGACTCACTGTCCTGTGTGGGGAAATCCACCCACTGGATGGCAAGTGCCTGATGGGCACTTCACTGCCACAGCCCTGAAGTGGGCTGGGCCACCGGAACAGATCCTCACTCACTGAATGTCAGTGCGACAGCCCTGAAGGCAACAGACCTCTGATGAGACACAGAGATGTGCTTGTTTGTCTGTATAATTTATGTTTAATTGTTAGTGACTATACCTACTTTTACAGATTTCAGTTCTACCAACAAGATGAAAGATAAGCGGTAGCCCCTCTGTGAAATATGGCTTTGGACTTCAGCAGCTGCAAAACAAGTAACAGAAAATGCACAATCTAAGCAACAATTTCTCATCTGTGTAAAGGCAGAGATACTGTGTGTCAGGTCGCAGCCTTGGCCCTGGAGAAGTTATGCTGAACTTCCCTGCAGAGTTTCAAAGAGGATGGTTTTTATTTTTTCTTGAATTATTCTAGGTAGATGTGACGATGTTTCCTGCTGCACAACATTTCCTCTGAATGAATGTAAGCAGTATCCTCCTCTTCTGCTGAGCAGGGTACTTAAGCAGCATTTGCCAGCCAACATGGAAACTCCAGGAGCCTTTTGCTTTGCAGGCATTGTTTCTTCAGTTCATTATCTATTTATAGTTCTTGCCTTTGATCGATGTTTGTATTTAACCTTGTATTTCTTAATTTGTAGGTCAGTCTGCATTTACCATGGTTAATTTATTAGGGCAGATTCTTCTTCTCAGTCAGTTCGCTGGGGGAGGAAAGTGTGTTTAGGAGCTGTAAATCATTCCAAACAGATCTCATCTAGTAACCTTAGTAACCGAGTTTTGTACTGGAGCGAGTAATATTTTTGTGGTGGTATTTTTTCAGTGTGAATAATAGAAAAGTAATGATAAAACAACACATTTGAGGATGAGCTTGCCAATAAAAATTGCTATAAAAGCAGCAGCATTGTTTCAGAGCAAAATTATAGCCAATCTTTTTCCAGAACCTCTGTAAATTGTCTCAGAGCAAAGCTTTTCTCCTGTGTACACTACAAGCTAATTCCTCTATTACAGGATCTTGTAATGCAGGCTCTTAGCATATTTTATAGAACCTCAAGTCACAGGCTTCGTTAAACAGTAATGCATGGTGCTTTGATCGAAAGGATCATGTAGACTGTCACTTTCATCAAGTATCACTTTCTGTAAGATAAAGAAAAGTCAAATGCTTCAAAAGACACCAGAAAGCTTCATATCAAGGTAATCCTGAAAGTCTGGATAAGCACTAGTTCTCTGCATGGCAGCACTGCATGTAAAAGTGCCATTACAAAAATCCTCATCTGGTTGGGGGGCACCCAGACCGCTGACTTACAAGGTGTGATTTCTTGCTCACTCAGGTGTCTCAGATGTCTAGAGCTGAGGTTTTGCAAATACTCCTTCCTTGAGCTTAACACTTGGTCTATGCCCAACTATGATCATAGAATCATAGAATGGTTCAGACTGGAAGGAACATGAAAGATATTCTAGTTCCCTGCCATGGGCAGGGACACCTTTTGCCAGACCAGGTTGCTCAAAGTGCTATCCAACATGACTGTGAACACTTCCAGGGATGGGACATCCACAGTGTCTCTGGGCAACCTGTTCCAGTGCCTCATGACCCTTACAGTAAAGAATTTTTTTTCTAATATCTATTCTAAACCTACTGTCTTTTCATTTGTATCCTTTCCCTTTTGTCCTGTCACTAAATGCTCTTACAATTAGTCTCGCCCCATCTTTCTGGGAGGCTCCCTTCAAGTGCTGGAAGGCCGAAATTAGGTCACTCTGAAGCCTTCTCTTTTCCTGGCTGAACAATCCCAGTTGTCTCAGCCTTTCCTAATAGAAGAGGTTCTCCATCCCTCTAATAATTTTGGTGGCCTCCTCTGGACCTGCTCCAACAGGTCCATGTCTTTCCTGTGCTGGGGACCGCAGAGCTGGAGGCAGTGTTCCAGGTGGAGTCTCACCAGAGCAGAGTAGAGGGGCAGAATCCCCTCCCTCTCCCTGCTGCCCACGCTGCTTTGGATGCAGCCCAGGATTCCACTGGCCTTCTGGGCTGCAGGTGCACATTACTGGCTCATGGAGACTGGACATGTAGCTGTGATCCACAAGACGGCTGATCTGAGAGGTGGTTTCAGAACATGCTTAACTCATGCCGCATCCTCAGACATCACTCCCTCTTAAAACCAAGTCATGAGAGGAAGACAGTGACTTCTTTCACAACAGCAGGTGGTCAAAACCCATCTTTCCCTCGGCGCTGCCCTGGGCGGCAGGAGACCTCAGCTGAGAGGGAGGCAGGCCCACGCATACCGGATCTCACCCCTAGTCTACACCTACTAATTTGTGTGGATTTGGCTCTTTCCAGACAAATGACGGAATGAAATCTTGCCTTCTTGCCTCTTGGGAAAACAGCTCTAGCCATTACCTCCAGGTCCTCTGCTCATTGCTTTTTTAAGGAAAACAGGGAAGCAGCTTCTGGCCCAAGAACACTGACATTCCTGAAGGATGAATGTACCATCCTAGTGCCCCACAGGTTCCTCCCTGGGCCATGTTACTCCTCTCGTTAGCATAGGCCACGTTCTTAGCACGCTGGCCTGGAAGCCCCTGTGAGAAGCATGGGACGTCCTGTGGAGATCTGTTTTCCCACTCCCACTTTGCTGAATTTCCTGCCCCTCCCCATGTAGTCTTCCCCCCCTCCTTACAGACTCCCCTGTCCATACTGCCTGCATCTCCCTTGACTACATGTAAACATGTNGCTGCTGTGTTGTGAAGCTGAAAGCCAGCCAGGGCCAGGCGGGGCAGTCCTAAAAGGGGCACGGGGAGTGAAACATCTTCCCTCCCAAGGAAGCCCCCTGCGCTCTCTAGAAAGGCTGAGGCTGAACGCAGCAACGTCCCAGGCACACAGGTGTCCAACACAGGGTGCCAGGTCCTGGATTGCTCATCTCAGCATTGTGTGTTGCAAACTTTGACTTCCAGACATACTGGTCCCTTTCCAGAGCTAGTCTGATGGAGCTTTTCTAAGCACACCATGAGGCTTTGAATACAAACCACAGCCACAGTGGCTCCTCAGAGACACAAGTGCTTTGTTAAGTCAGCACTAAGTTAAGTTTTGTCACAGATCTTGTCGAACTGCTGTCTGAGCTGAAACCATTTGCTATTCAATACAAGAACTGAACAATTATTTGGGCCAAGAACAGCAAAATGCCATGGAAACTTAAGTGGGACATTATATGTTCACCCAGGGCAAGAGTCCTTTGCTCTCTCTGTGCAGAAAAGGCCATCAATAAATACAATACATTGAATAAATACTGGCAGTCACAACTTCATCTTCTACTTTATCAGAAAAATAGACCCTCCAGCCATGTCAGCCTCCTGGTACCATGCTCATCCAGGAAGGCTGAAAGGCCATCAGGACAGCACGGGGAGAGGCTCTAATCTTCTTTTGATAGCCTGGGTACTCCACATAGACTTCAGGATTAGCCCCTGTGTGAAGACTGAGTCACCTCTGACTAGTGTAGCAAGATATTCACCTATGCCTTTTCTGGGACACCTGCTTCTCCTTTTGAGCCCATTTCTGTGCCAACCCCAGCAGCTGACCTGCTTCAGAAGGATACTCAACCCCACTTGCCTTCTCTGAGAGGAGATAACACCCTCTGTGAGTCACAACTACACAAGGGCTTTTCCAGCTAGAGAGGTTCAGTGGCTTGGCTGGAGGACGAAGCAAAGCTGCCTCATACTCCCGTCACTTTCTGGTTTGTACATCTGTCATTATCAGTGTGAGAGCATAATAATGCCCCAGGCACCATTTCCAGCAAAGGACATCATCAACCCCTGCCAGGACTTGTTTTTTAATGCCACTGCAGATTTACAGAATGGACTTTTAAATCATTTTTTATTGTTAATTTCACTTTTTATCACTCTACTCATCTACTCAGACCATCTTTTTGGCCTTCTCTGGGCACGAGATGAGCATCCTATCTGAAACCTGAAGCAGCAGCAGGCTCTGTGTCCTGTCTCTGCAAAGAGCAGGCAAGACTGAGGAAGGCACTCAGCACGAGAGGCAAGGCAAGAAGGAAGCAAGAGGAGTAAGAGTAGCCTTAGAGCTAACACAGCTATTCTAGCTGGAATACTTGGTGGTAGAAATACTCAGAAGCACGTCTACCATTTCTTAAGTGCTGTATAATGTCAGACAGAAACAGCAGGAGCTGAGGGCATTGAGCATCCAGAAATATTTGATCTTTTGAGATTCAAAGTCAACTATAAATATATATCTATCTATCTTTCTTTGCACAATCCAAGAACCATTCTCAGAAACCCAAAGGAGAAATGAGGGTGATCAGGGTAACTTTTAAATTTTGGCCACTGGCCTTGAAGCTTTCCTAAGATATTTTCTTGTCCTGACTACTTTTTTCTTCCTTTAAATATGGGATGGAGATGTGTTTCACCATATGAATGTCAGAAAAGCCTTACATCAGACCATTTTAAGAATAGCTCTCCGCTGATATCCAGACTGGGAATTAAAGTTTGCTTTTGGCGAGCTCACAGAAAGTCTTGGTCCCTATCTGCTGAATATGTTAGGTTTCCAAATAATTTCACAAGCTGTTCCAGATAATCACACAGTAAGTAGGTGAGGCAAATAGACTTATGACTTCTGTTTTTTTCTCAGCCAAGTTTTTCATCTCAGAAGTTACACCACAAAATCACTTGGATATTTCTGTTACTGGTGACTTCTAGACTGTGCTGGCACAACAACAAATAACTGAAGAAGGACATGGCAGCACTGATATGACCACAATGCCACAGAAGCCAACATACCCTCACTCGTATGGGACATGGCTTTTGTGAATGGGGAATTGGAAACATTCGTGTTCTTATTGTTGTTTTCAAAGCTCACAAAGTCAGGCTGGAGTATTTGTGGTTGTTGAGTTTCTACAGCTGGGTAGTCAGAGTTGGGGGAGGTGGGAATGAAAGCGAGAGTCCTTTCTGCATTTGAGATGACCACAGTGGCTGGTGCTTTTGTTCAGCCTCTGTCAGAGTGCTAACAACAGGAAAAGAGACTGCAGCTTGAAAATTTTAATCCTTAAATTCATTCACTCGTGATCAGTCCTGAGAGCACAGAGGTTACATTTATATTAGTTTAATATTTATGAGCCATGGAACAAGATGTTTCTGGTGAATAAAAGGTGAACTTCTACGTGAGCATGTAAAACTGAACTCTGTTTGGTCTTGATAGTTTGAAGATAAAGTGCTGAACTTGAACCTAGAAGAGGAATTTGTGTAGACCCTCCTGACCAGAAAGGTGACACATGCTTGCCCATGTAAATTAAATTGCTGTTTTTAACCTCTTAGTGCTGCTACTGACACTGACATCTCCACTTTGCTGCAAACAGTCCATCCCCTTTGTCAAGGAACTCCAGCTCCTGTCATCAAGGGGTTCATTAGTTTGAAACGAGGAGCTCTGACACAGTTTGGACTTCTTCATAACCCTGACCTCATGGTTCACTGTGAAGCAATCACATTACTTTAAGTGCTCCTCTCTTGTCAAGTTGCCTCCCCTGTTACACTGATGTTCCTGTTTTCAAAAGTGTCCTTCATGTAAGAAGCCAAATAGTTTCTGTTAAATTAAACACATACTATCATCTCCCCTTTTCTTTCACATCTCCCTGGAAAATCAAAACCAAAGAACAACAAAATCTGTTTTATCTGGCACATGGATCTGCCCTCATTGCACATTGTGCCAAACCCTAGTGAGAGACTGACTTTTCCTGCTGTTTGCAGGCAGAAGCAGGGGAGCATAGGTCCTCGCACCTAAAATTTCACAGCACTGGTGCAACTGAAGGCTCCAGCCAGCCCGTGCAGCCCAGCAGTATTTCCAGTGTGTCTGCACTGAGTTCGCCTTCCTGAGAGGAAGCTGTGACAAAACGTAAAGTATACATAAGCCCAATCTTATCAAGAACAGCTTCCTGATTGCTGCCGGGTTCTCTTGGCACCTAATCCTAAAGCTGCCATCCTCTATTCCGCGATAACACACGCTCAAGTAGGTGTGGGTGTCCCACTAGGCACATTGTCCCCAGCTGGCAGTGACTGCCTGTACCTCTGTGCCCAGCCAGTGCAGCAATTGCACACAGCATTTACACTCAGAGCTTCACACCTAGTAATACTTCAGCACCTCTTTAACTGCTTTATCCATTTTTGTCCATTTGCAAGCCTCAGGCTCCTGATAAGTAGATGGTAAGTGGAGCTTGTAAATTAAAAACCTACATGCTTCAGGCTTTTATCATTAAAAGACCCCAAAGTTCTCCTAGTTCATACCATTTGCCATTAACATCAACTCCACTGTCAGCAGGTAAATCTGGTGGTAATATTTGCTCATTAAAAAGTCTATCACCGGCTTCAATTCACTGGCATTATCATTTTTCAGTGTTAGAGAGCAAGTTCAGAGGATTGCAAATACCTGAAAGTGTTCTGCCCAAGGAAGATAAATGTCCATTTTTAAGTCAATGCTTGGCAACAGAGAACTAGAAAAGACTTAAAAGAAAGAAGGAATTAAATCTGTGTGTCCTGGTATAAACGAGTTGCTTTTAATGGGCTTTTCTGATAACACAGAAGAGGTAGTTGTGTCCAACCACAGCCCCAGGAGGTAAGAGCTATATTCTCATCTCGACTCAGATATTGATCTGCTGGGTAGCCTGGGGCTTGCTAAGATCTCTTACCCCTATTTCTCTCACCTGATGGTAGGACCAAGAACCAGAATAAACCAAATGTGTTTGAACAGCAAGGACAGTCATCCAAGTGGCCCACCTTTAAAACACAGATCAAACCCTATTTTTTTCTCTTAGCTTCCTTATCGCCTATGTTCTTCTGTGGGAGATTGTTTTCACTCTAAGTCTTAACCAAATAAGTTCATGACTGTGAACAAATGGGTGATGACATTCTCTTTCATTCTCAGTCACATGTTTGAGAAAAATGGAGAGAACACATGCAGCAGCTTTGAAACTGAAAAACTGAGGTCAGCTTGAATGCACAATATGAAAACATTTTTAATTTTTGTGCTTCAAATCTTATCTTTTCTGACCAGCTCCATGGGAATACATATCCTACAGGAATTATGTGAAGGGTAGCTAGAGTATCACTGGGACAGTCATTTTTACAGGGGATGGAGTTTGGCCATGTTCTGTTAGGGGACTTTGGTGATCTCAATTACCATGGAAGATCAAAACACTATTGAAATGTCAGACATGTGCCAAGCCTGGCAGGCTGGGCTGATTCAAAGGCACAGGGCAGAACACTTCTGGAGCACTGAAGTTATGTTTGGTGCTTTAGGACATATAAAAAGCACAGAATAAAACCCAGATCAGATAAATAAGATCATCTTTCTTATGAAAGAGAAAGTGATATTTAATATTACCCCCTCAAGGCTTATAAACAACTGCCACTCAGGCAAAATAGATAATACAACTTTCAGAATAATCCATGAAATCAGGAATTGGAATACAAACCTTCCCAAGTGTAGTTTTTCCTTCTGGGTACCATGACTGCTGAGTGCTGCTGAAAAAGGGGGCTGTTGGCCCTCTGCAAGATGTATTCACAAACTGCAGAGGAAGAGACTGCCTAGAATGGAAAGGCAGAAGGATATGTTAGGTGGGTAGAGATATGCCTGCACAAATCACTAAGGATCAGTTTATGAATATGTTCTGGTGTTATTAAACTCTCCTCAGATATGAATGGCATCCCACACTAAAACCAGGTAGATTTCATCTTTGTTGGCAGGGATCAAATTTGGATTCTGAGCAAGTTTAGAGGCTTGAGAAACCATTCAGGTCTTTGCTAACTACTGTTTTTTCTCAGTAACTTCACAAATTCACTGGAACTTGCCAGAATTCTGCAGCTGTGGTAAACATGTGTTTGTCATACTCCTCCTAAGTAGAGTACAGAACCATCACATCCACCAGTAGTCCCTTCCTGTTCTCACCTGCTCTCTACTTACCCTGCTCCTCAGCCTTCCTGGCTGCAGCATTCCTGGAATATGGAGCAAACCCCGTGCACACCCAGGCTGGGAATGCGAGTGCCTCAACACTGGGCAATGGCAGGGATGTGCACAGGGAGCTCTGCATTACTCCAAATGGTGGAGAACAGTTTTCCAAGGTCTTCTGCAGCTTTTAAGGTTTGGGTGGGATCAAGTAAGGAAGATGATAAAGCTTATGTTTCAACCTGCTTATGTGTGGAGAAGCACTGTGGCAGGGCTGGCTGGCAGCACAGTGACGCTCATGTCATCACTCAGGCATCCAAATTCTGGTTGCAGATTTGTTCACTCTCTGTCACAGAGAAAGGCATAAGCACAGAAAAGCAGAAAACAGCTAATTAACTTTCTAAGTTAGCCAGGGAACCGAACTGATATATTTCAGAGAGAATCACAGCCTTCAGGCAGAGACCGTGGGTGAGAGGGATATAAAGTTGTGAAGTAAGGTTTTCCACAAGAAAACTAACTTGCCAGTGTACTGTGTAAAGTTGATAATGAGTATTGTCATGGCAGCATTCAGCTGAATCACTTCTCAACAAGCTCTAAAGCAAGCAAGCAGAAAGAGACTGAGTCTCCATTTGCTCTCCCGGGTTTCTTCCTTGGTCAGAAGTGGAGAACGGGACTAGAGCACGACAGGAATGAACTCAGTGAATTCTTCAACTTCCTGCAGCTTCCTGTCTACTCTACAGTAGCCCCTGAATGACTGAGCTTTGGTTTATGGATGCTAAGGGAAGTTTGAGCTGTTTTTCGCAAGTCCTGCATTTGTGTAGGAGGCAGAATACTTGCCCATGGGAAATACCTCTCCTTATAGAGTTATCTTTTATCACAGGATCAAAACCAGCCATTACCCATTCAGTGATCTGAGACCACACATTGAAAATTAGGTGACCAGTGCCTGCTCAGCATGAAGAGTGGATCAATGAAGTCTGCAGAAAATCTGCTGAGAAATACTGGGTTGGGCTTCCCAGCAAGGAGAGACTAAAGATTGCTAGAGACTACAAATTGCTTCATAAATATAGGTCTGTGAACAACTCATAAGCAAGAAGAAGTGAATAATTCATCATTATTTGTAGGGAAACATCTAATCTTTTTTTTGCAAGGTAAGCAAATTAAATCCAGGAATTATGGAGAGATTAGGGGAAATATTTAAGATTAGAGTTGTACTTTACATATAAAGTTCCAGAACTTGAACATTTTTCTTTCATTTCATTTTTATAGAAAGTTTGGCTAGAAACTTTTCATTACCCGCAGCTTTGTATTGGCAGCCAGCAGAGAATCTCTGCGGCAAACTTCCAAGATATTCCTCAGAATGTGTTCCTGTAAATAAAATGAGAATTACTTATAAGTGTGAATTACCAAGAAGTGAGTCCTGTTGTGGCCTTAAAAAAAAAATAAAAAGAAAAGGAAATTTTAGTAATAAAGAATTTATTAGACACAGTTTCAGCTTTCAGCTGACTTTAGTTAATATCCTTTATTATCCTTGAACCTCCAGATTTCAGTGGCCCCTCTTTATCTAAATTTCTAATTGTTACAGGAATGGAGACTAGATCAGAGGTGAGAGCATGCTAACTCAGTGAGTTTCTTTTTGCTGGCTTAAGCCTGACCTGGGACATTGTTATATCATATTTTGCCTTTCCTGTCTCATGAGTGCTTTCTTCATGCTAAAGTTTTCTGGGGCACATTCCTTAGAAATAGAGAGTTTGAGAGACAAAGAGCTCTCTGGTGGGCATATATGAAACTGCTAGGCCAAGAAATAAAATAACTGGGACTTCTTATACCTTGGGTTTTTTGGCAACTGCATGCTAGAAGTTGTCATGCTGTTTAAACAAAAACACACAATTTGTCCCAGGCCTGCAAGACTGGGTTTCTGCTGAGGTCTACACGTTTTTAACGTTGTTTAAGTAGGATCCCAGACATCTGATATTGATAAATTAGGAAATATTAAATTTCAGCTTTGGGAAGCTGTGTCTCTAATATCTGGTGTTTTAAGCACCTAAAATTACATGTTAGCAGGTCCCATGCTCTTGGTAACACTGTTACTTGTTACTCTTCTGATGTGTCCAAATTCCAAGATACAATTATAAATTCAGTAACTGGCATTTAGAAAAGCCTAAATTTCTTAACTCATTATGCAGGGAAGATTATCTCAGAATGGCATGTCATCTCAAAACTGGATTTTTATATAGCTTGAAAATTAAAACTGTATTAGACTTGATTATATCACATTTGACCAGCACATCGTCACAGAACCTATTTTAAACATTCAAAAGTATTATTATCACTGTTATTAGTGCTCATTACCTAGACTAATAGAAGCCCCAAGCTCCTGCCAAGCTTCTAGAGCCAGTACAAAAGGAAATTCCCTGTTAACATTTTCCTATACAGTTCAAAATCTGCAAAATGTTTCAAAACAGTCTTTAAAAGAAGACAGACCACTTTCTTAAAATTCTGCTCAGAGGGGTTTTTGCTTTGTTTGAAAGAACCAAGAGCCATACTTTAGATTTGCAATCAGACTGAGACTGAGAACAAATGCAGCCATATAACCTGCCACGAGACAGAAAATACAAGAAATTATTTTCTGAACAGTGTTGCAGCAGAAAACAATTTTCGAGCGTATAAAGAGGAACCTTCTCATTTAATAGCAGGACTAGAGCAAAGTCTGAACCATCAGGACTTGCCTGCCTTTCTTAAATTTTATGCCCTTTGTCTCATCATTAGTCTTGGCAAAACACCTACAGCTGTGTGGAGTTGTTATCTTTCAGGCAGCCAATAGCTACAAGATTTGGGAATGTGGGCATAGGTGTGGCAAAAGTAAATATGACACACTTCTACGTGTTATAGACTGCACGGCAAACGGACCCAGTATCAGTGAGCAAATGTTGAATGAATGCATTCCCCCTGAGCTGCAGATTTGGCTGGCTGTGAAGCGACCCTCAAATGGATGGCAATGTCTAAAGGGAGAAGATAACCAGCTTGGTTCTGGCAAAACACATCCACCTCCTCTGCTGCTGACTTATAGGAGGGTGCACCTCTGCCTGTCAGGTGCCGTGTAACCAGGAGCAATCCCCTGGGACCTTCACAACCCTCCTGTGAAACCATCAGTCTAGCTAAGACTGGGACACGAGCTTCAGTCACACACTTCCCATGTCTGAGGGGACTGTGTGCTGAATTTAAGAGTCCTCTGCTGTTAGCCTTCTCTTCAAATAGTTGTGGAGGGAACATGTTCAAGCCACCTCATAACCTTCTCTTGGATAACTGAACTCTTGGAGGATGATGTCTTTTGTATTCATATTGTCCTTGTTTGTTTGTTTGTTTTTAAAATTTCTTTGCATCTTTTCATCATCCTTTCAGCATCAAAAACACTAGAACTAGAAGCAAATGCCAGGAGTGTCTTTTAGTGTTTTCATGTTCTCTCTTTGCTATTAGCTTTCGTGGACCTTCCCTTCCCTTGGTCATCTTCCACAACATCTCATACATTTCAAATGGGAGTGCCTAAAGAATGGACAGTTTTCAAGCTTAACTGATGGCTGAGTGTGAGGCAACACGACAACTATTAATTGGGACTCTGTTCTTGAAGCTACAAGACAGCAGGGAATAAAGAATAAAGTCATAGCAAGAAAATTGCCTGGAACAAAAAGATGCTGCCACTGACTACAGCAAGTCACCTACTGTGTTAACAAGCTGGACCTTCATTAGTTTTTTTTAGGGTTTAGTGTGAATTTCCTCCACACATAAAAATATGTTCAGTCATGCAAGGAAGAAGAGGCCAACTTCATCCACTTTTTTTCAGGGCAACACAGATGCCCACCTAACGTGAATAGAGCCCAGCTCACAAAACAACGGAAGGGCAGAGAGTGGGCAGTATGACTGGGGACCATCACTGCGATCCCTTTACCAGGGTCCTGAAATGCTCAGCTTCCTCTTTCCAGTAATGATGAAATTTAAACAATGTGAGATGAAACATCTGTGAGCATGGAAAGGTTTAGCTGGGGACATGAGCTGCTTCTGCCAGAGCAAGATGCACAACCTGCATTATGCAGAAATACGACGAGGAAGGCATGAGGCTCCTGGAGCAGCAGAGTGATAGGGGTTACGCGGAAAAATCAACACAGTGTACAAATTAAATGGTGAGGGATTATTTTCCCTTTTTTGTTTTTTTTTAATTAACCACCTTGTTTCCAACTACACCATCTGTGGTATCATGTTTGTTCTTTATAAGGTACTCTCAAAAGAAGGGTAATTATGAATTTAGTAACAAGATAGTACTTTTAATATTTCCTGTAATATGTTTCTAAAGTCTTATCCATATGGTTTCAGAAGACTTTATCATAGACAATCAGTGGGAAGCCAGGAACATGAAAACAAATGCCTGTGGTAGAAAAGCTAAGAAAGAAAATAACGGTGTTCTTCCCCAGACCTATTTCTTGCCCTCTCTCTAAGACAATAGGTGGTAACATGTTTTTATGTCCAAGTATCCGGTCACTGGAGCAAAAAAAGCAGACTCCATGAGGAAAATGGGCAAAATAGAGGCATATGAACATGAAAAAACATCAAAGAAGAGAATAAACAATTTTCCTCCTTAAAATCATAGTTTTAGGGTACCAGCAGCTTCAAATGAGAAACAGGTTGTGTGAGCTGTCTGACACACTATATTACATTACATTACTCCGAGCACAGCACGGTGACCCACTCTAAAAGCTGCAGAGATGAGTTTGAGAGCTGGTACCACAATGACAGGAAGAAATCTGCCCTAAATCTGGGAAGAGTTTTTGACAATTATCTATTCAGAAATACTCCAAGCACAACAAGTATAGTGTCCAAATCACAGCTTGTAAACTGCCATTATTTATTAAAGTGAGGGCATTTCGAGACCTGGGAGGTATAAAACTGAGCCTCTGGGAAAAAGAAACGACCGAGAAATGGAAGAGTCAGAGAGCACTGCTGTAAAAGGTAAACCGTTTCAAAAAGTTAAAGATGGAAAAGTCCTGCTAGGTCATGTAAGTCAGTGCCCTTACAAGTGCACGAGAGAGAGAGAGACAACAACAAAGGCTCTCTGGGCTTGAGCATCACACACTGGCTGAGGTTGCAGTGACAGATTACAGAGAAAATGGCCAGCCACCTCCAGGGAGGGTCTCTGCTGTGACCTCAGAGGAATCAGAAACACAGGGCTTGCTTAATCTTGGCACCTGCCTATTACGTCTATCTTGGGAAAAGAGAAGTATCCTGGAAAGACAGTCATAAATATCCCCCTAAAGCTATTCCTTTTCCATTGCTGATAAATAAAAGACAGTGAAAAACTCCAGGTATGAGAGGACACCAGGTCAGTGAGGGAGAAATGGGAGAGAATTTGGTGATGGATTGGATCCTTCTGGCCCAGCTATATTTCCAATTATTTGTAGGAATAGGTCAGTCACAGTGGTGCAAGCTGCTTTGCTCAGAAGTAACAGAACCCAGAAATGAGCCGCAGCAAGTAGAAAAGAAATTGAAGAAAAGAGGAGAAAAGAGAAATGACAAGGACAGGAGAAACCTAGCTGAATTTATGCTAACCCAAGCAGTACTGGGGAATAAGAATGGCTTTCACAAATGTCCTGTAGGGGAAAGGAAAGCCAGCCAGAAAGTAGTTTCATAATAAGTGAGAGGAAAATGAAAAAAACAGTATTTCTTCCAAGGCCCAATCACCCCCTATTTTTTCCCCAAATAAATAGAAAAAAAAAAAAGGATGTAACTATTGGGAAATAATGAAAATCCTATCCAAAAAGCCATTATTGTAGAGCAAGTTACAGGAAGTTGGAAATTTTGAATATCCACCGTACAGATCAGCTGGTCTCATTGTTCTTATCCTCAGGTGATGAGGGAATTAGCCAGTTAATTTACTGAACCATTGGCAATTATTTTTGAAAGTCATGGAGAACTATGAAAGTCCCAAAGGCTGGAAATAAAGCAAATATAGTATTGATTTACACAGAAGGAAGAATGATCTTGGCAATTACTGCCCAGCACTTTTATCTTCAATCTCCAGTAAAATAATCGACCCAGCAGTACAAAAAGAGCTATTAGAAAACTTCAAGAGGGCACTGGAAACATGAGCAACAAGTGACGTGGGATGAAGAAAGAATCCATTCTAGAGGGAGTTATCGACGTTTTATACATAGAAGACTAGAATCAAAAGGTAAGGGATAAAATTAATTACATTGGAACAGAAGCCTCCCTTCAGCAACACTTAAGCGCGTGCTTAAATCTTTCCAAGTCAGTTTCGTGCAACCACTGCGTGAAAGGACAGGCTTGTTTGCATTCACAAAGTTCATCAACGAGCATAAACAATTTGCTTAATAAAGACCTACAGGAAGAGCAACAGCAGAAGGGAGAGTGATAAGGAGCCCTGCACAAAACCGCAGCGGAGAGACTGATGAGATAGCAGGAGCAAGATATTTACAGGGTTCCTTCCAGTTTTGACTCTGAGTAATAACTTCATTAGAAATGCAAAAGATGTTGCAAAGTGCACACTCAGGAACAGAAGAGAAAGGGCAAAAATACAGCAATACATATGTATCTAGAGAATTACAAGTGAGAAGTAACAAAAGGAAATTCAATGTAAAACAAAACCTGCACTAACCCCTACTAACACAATCCAAAGCAAAGTGTTTCAAGAAGGAGAAACTCAAATAAACAATGTCAGGCACTCAGGAAGAACAAAACTGGACAGCAAATTGTTCCCTGCTTGTAAATTATGGATAAAGCCAGTAGATCATAGTGAAGAGGGGTGATGGACTTTTTCACCTGCTCCATGCTGGGGCAGGGGAACCCCCACTGAGAACCCTCATTAGGTACCAGATAACCCAATTAAAAAAACTGGAGAGGGTCCTGAGAAAAAAAGGCAAAAATGATTAAGGTGTCAAGGTACGGCATTTGAGGAGAGACTATGACATTAAAGTTCCATCATACAGCTTTGTTGTGTTATAAGACTTCAATCGTGCCATCCGCTGCATGTCCTACATGGAGAAAATTGCAGAATGGTGCCTGGGAGCTGGTCGCATACAATCACTTTTCCTGATGCCTGTAGCTCCACTTCTGGCACAGAGACAAAAATTATGAGTTTACTACAGACCAAATACCTCCACACAAAATGGAAACGGCAAGAGTAAGATTTTGTTGTGCTCCTTGCAAAAGCAAAGATCAGACTTCACAGCTTAGAGAAAAGGGGAGCGACACAGATCTAAGCCACGTATTCCGGCTTCTAAACCTGAATGACTCCAACATTTTATATACATAAGACAAAGCTACCTTTCAGATTGCTGTATGGATGATATAATCTCCACAGCCTTACCTGAGATAGATGTTAACTGCACATCAGACACATTCCTGGTATCAGGGTTTAGGGTTGGGATCCCTCAAGAATACTAAGCACAGCTTCTGCAATCATTTTCTTACTTTACTTTTTCTTATTGATGGTAATAGAATTTTTCCCCCTTAAATTATTTCCTTTATTACTTGCCATCTCTGAGTCAGGTCATTCCAATTATTTATCATTACTCCTTGTTATTTTTAATGCTTAACATCTGTTTGAAGAATGCATACTCAAGCCTTGAAGAAGAACAACATAGTAATTTTGCCAGTGTATTGAAGAAAATTATAGGTAGACAATGGTGATAAAATATTGTCAGAATAACACAGAAATGAGGGAACATATATGGCTGGAAAAATCTGATATATTAAATACTGATATAACTACTTGTCAGAAGGTCATGTAGGTGGTCGGCTGTCATTTCTAAACCCCTGATTTAAATCAGACACAGGCCAGATTTGACAAAAAAACTTAATAACCATTAATGACCTCGTGCTGTCAGCTGAGGTCTGATTATTAGCAGGTAACTGTCCAAAAGAGGTGTGGGCTCACACATGCATGCACAGAGCAGCAGGCTGCCTGATTACCTACAGCGAAACAGGTCAAGACAGGTATGAAATATCCTTCTCATGGCTAAACATCAGCTCAGAATTCAGGACTGAGAGCTGCGTTTGAACGATGTTGAGAAAGAGCGCTCCAGCTGCATTTGTTCTCTGTCACTTCCCTTTGGAAGAGGATTTACCAGGGATGCTACAAAAGACACATAAGCACCTCCTTTTGCTTGCCGCCTGCTGCTGCATGGCTGTATCCTGACATGGAGGTGAAAAAGCAGCTGTGTTTCTTCAGGGTCCCCTGTCCTTATCACAACTACCAACCCCATTTCAGTCTTCCACTAATAATATCAATCCCCCAGCTTTTCTAGATATAATTAAAACCACCATAGCGATGCACAGTTATGGCTGCTGTAGGATTTTTTTCTGAGATCTTATTTTCATTTTCACAGAAATATCTGTATCTTGAGCCAAAACTTCCCAAGACTGCTCTATGCCTGAGGGAAAATTTTGTTTTGTCTTTTTGAAGGCTTGATCAAATGNAGCTCAGAATTCAGGACTGAGAGCTGCGTTTGAACGATGTTGAGAAAGAGCGCTCCAGCTGCATTTGTTCTCTGTCACTTCCCTTTGGAAGAGGATTTACCAGGGATGCTACAAAAGACACATAAGCACCTCCTTTTGCTTGCCGCCTGCTGCTGCATGGCTGTATCCTGACATGGAGGTGAAAAAGCAGCTGTGTTTCTTCAGGGTCCCCTGTCCTTATCACAACTACCAACCCCATTTCAGTCTTCCACTAATAATATCAATCCCCCAGCTTTTCTAGATATAATTAAAACCACCATAGCGATGCACAGTTATGGCTGCTGTAGGATTTTTTTTCTGAGATCTTATTTTCATTTTCACAGAAATATCTGTATCTTGAGCCAAAACTTCCCAAGACTGCTCTATGCCTGAGGGAAAATTTTGTTTTGTCTTTTTGAAGGCTTGATCAAATGCTGTACAGCCAGGGGTTTAGAACAAGGAGACAAAAGGAAAAGGATGTGGCTTTTTTTATAGCAAAAATAGTTGCGACTTTATTTGAGCTTTCTTTATGTTTTCAGCCACAAAGAGATCAACTGCAAAAATGTTTGACAGGATGGTAGATTTTACAGAAGATATTATGAGGTTTTGAAAGTCATATTTAGTGACGCAGGGAATTTTGTGCACATGCTCTCCTCTCCCAGCTCCAGCACCTCTAATAATACCACTTCCAAACAGCATTCTCTGAGAGGGATGCTTGCTGTCTCAGTCTTTCTGACTTTGCCTTTTTAAAATTTTGAAATTCTTCATTTTGGATCCAGAAAGCTTTTGTGAGTTAAAGCAATGCTCGTATAACCTATCTGCATTCAAAACAAAGGCGTGAGGATGGGAAGAAATAAAAAAATGCCACCTCACAAAATATATTCAGATCTTTCAACAATATTAAGGTAACATTATCCCTGCGGGTTATTTACTTTTGACACTTTTTTTGCTTAATCTCTGCCTAGATGAAACACTAGCTTGTGATCAGTTAAAGTTCTGGCCTCTTAGGAAAAAAAAATCAGGCAATGGTTAATAAAAGCAAGCAATATGTTATTTTCCATCAACTCAGCTGCAGAATTTCTTCAACCAAAATGCCTGACACAGCAGCCATCACATTTCTGAGGACTCTCCAAAGATTTACAGCAATTTATTCTCAAAAAAATTAAAATGAAATCTGATTTTAGGAGCAAAGATATGGGGGAATTATTGCCTGGAGGATTAAAAGGAAAAAAACCTCACTGAAAGTCTGGGTAATGAAGTCAGAGTCTTTCAGCTTTGGCCATTCACCGGTGGCATTTTTCAAATACACATATATTAAAATATATTAATATTTCTGCTGGTCTGTGAGGTATTACTGACTTTGCCACAGTCTGCCATTCCTGAGGAAGCAGTCTCAGGTGCCAGCGACAGGCTTCAGCAGCTACGCGAGGAAGACTTCCAGCTCACCAAGGTGAATTAGCAGCCTAGCCACACTGTGTTTAATATCCCCCTTGGAAAGGTACAATTCTGTTAGCAATGTAGCACTCAGGAACACCTTCAGAGTCCTAGTCTGGAAATCCCTAGGCGATCCTATTTCTTCATGCCTTTCTGAGCTGGCTGCTCCCTTCTCTCAGACGTCCTGAGGCAAGAATGCCTGCTCCCCAAAATAGTTCAGAGCTGACATCTTTACCTGCGATGCTTGCTCAGCCCCATGGTCTCTGATGCACAAATGAACCAGCAGTGCTGAAATGAAAGATAAGAATTTTTTAATTGCAGTCGATGAACTACTATCATTTTGAATCCTTTTTACATCTTCAGCAATTTTTTATTAGCATCGCTGTGAGGAATGTTAAAAAAAAAAAAGTAGTTCATGGATTCTTTTGGGCTTCACTCTGATTTTAGGGTTGAGCTAAATGTGAAATCACAAAGGACTTTAAATATTTCCTACTAGATTTTCTTTAACTTTAGAATGGTGAATAACAATGCATTTTCATTCCTTTTTATCTGGCACTGCTCAGGCTACATGGCAATCATTCTGTCCAGTTTTGTGTCCCCAGACACAAGGATGTTGACCAACAGAGTGAACTAAGCAGAGGGCCACAAAGACCTTTCTTGCTATGTGAGATAAGGCTGAGGAAACAAGACTTAGACCAAAGGAAATAAAAACAACCTACAAAGCCTGCCAGTACTTACAAAGAGGTTATTGAGGAGATGGAAGCAGGCTCTTCACTGAGATTATGATCACAGAACAGGACAGTGGCCATAAAATGAATAAGGGTTGTCCAGACAGAATATAAAGAGAAACCTTTCCACCACAGAGACAGTCAGACTTTGGTGCAGGTTATCCAAAAATGTGGTGCAGGCTCCATCCTCAAAGGTTTCCAGTGCCTGACTGGATAAAGCCCAGAGAAGCCAGGTCTGACTTCAGCAGGCTCTGCTCAGAGGTGAGCTCTCCCTAAAGCGCTTCCCTCCAGACTGTGTGGTTCTGCAGCTCTCCCCGGCACTGCACACTGCTAACTGATCAACACTGTGGCTACAGCCTGGGGTGACTATACACAGCGATAGTCTTGGTGGAGCTCAAGGACTTGGGGGAGGCAGTGAAGGTCTCCCTCCTCTTTTGCTGCACAGCTGGGGGTTTCAAGAAACATGGCCTTGAAGCTCTAGAGCCTTCTTATAGCCCATAGTGTTAATGCCCTAGTGCACTAACACTGGATTCAAACTCATCCTTTAGATATCCTGGATGAGCCTGAATTACTTTGGTTCTCAGATTCTGTTTTGTAAAGCAGAAACACCCACAGAAAGAAGCAGGAAACTTTCAAGGAGTTTTTAATCCAGTGCCTCGCTAGAGAAGGCTGCTTTGTCCTGATTTCCATTTGCACAGCTCCTGGAGGCACAGTGTGCCACGGGCATATGCAGCTGGGGCATTAGCTGGGGCTCATGATCACGGCTGTTTCCCTAAGCATTTGTTGATGTGCATTATTGCTCTGTTTGGAATCACTGGCCGTTTAAAAATACTATTATCAACTGCTTATGCAGTTGCAGTGATCCAGTTCTGTAAAAGGTGCTTCTCCAGCCATAGCAACTCTGTACTGAAATGTCTAATCATTTGCACAAAACCATTTTTGTGGTTACTAAGCAGACGCACACAGCCCCACACCTGTCAGAAACAGTGTGCTGAGAAGCCAGAGATTTCCCCTCGTTTGACTTGTTCCTCTCGTGCCTACTTCTGAGAGTAAGGGGACACTCCAGAGACTTCTCTGTCTAAATTGGGAAGTTATTTTCAGCATGACTACTCTCTGCCATACTAGGCAGCGGAGGTGGAGGTGTTCAGGGCTTAGGGACTGAGCTCTTCCATATTCCCACTGCTGGATGGGACCCAAATGTTTTATCATCCTGGCCTCCTTATCCATTCAAGCAACAGTTCTCTACATAGCAACACACAGCCCTCTGTGAGAAAATTAATATAAGTCCCAGAGCTATGGAGATAGTCCTGAGGATTTCAAAAACTGTCCCAGATTGTAAGCAGACCCATGCAAATACCAGCATGTTTTAAACGGGTGCTCTCCCCATCCAAGCTCATGCTCCTGTTTTATCTGCCCATGCAGCCACAGGCTGCCTGCCCAGACAGCCCAGGACAGCGAGCTGGGAAGCACACCGGACTCCTCCAACCAAACCCATCCACAAGAAATGGGCAACAGCAATGGAGGCTCCAGTGCCAGCCCTGGCACAAATTTATGGCATTTTCTGCTGCAGCTGTCTCCCTGCCAGAACCTGGAACAGGGCTTGTTTGGATTGCCTTACTGCAAAGTTTCAGAGCAGAAGGAACCGTGACATTGTTTAATGGAACCTCTCATGTATCAAAACTACACCTTTTGTACAAAATACAGAGTAGACCTGGATTTGATTAAAGACACCTGCTAGACAGGCATTCGTGGCACAGAAACCTCTGCCTGGAGTGCAGACTTTGGCATCAGGAGCTGGACGGCTGTTTGCCTGGGACAGAAAACCATCTGCAGTATCTGAAGGAGGAGGAATAACAGCAGCCTTTTCTTTCCCTCTGCTGGCAGAAAGGAGAGCAGCACTGTAGCTTTGTGCTCATCCCGAACCTGCAGAGCTGGGTGCCTCACACTACCTTCAGTAAAGGACATTTAACTAAAAACAACTGTATGGATTTGTCTCTTCTTCTTTTTTCCCTCTCCTTTCTTGAAAATTACCTTCTTTATCAGACTCTTTCTGTGCAATTTTTTTAGATTAGAACAAGTGTTTGCAGCCTGGTTATATACTCTTGACAACAGCGTTTTATAATGAATAGATTTGACAGCCCTCTAACTACTGACTCTCATATCAAAAAAATTGATTGATATTTCCAGCACAATAATTATACACAGGTAAAAATCAATGATTAATGAGCTTTTTCAGGAGAGCTAAAATCACTGAATCGTAACATGCAACTTTCATATCAAGGGCAACAATCACAGTGTCAGGAATTTGTAGCCTTTCATAAAAACAAAAGCCCAAAATCTATACTCTTTTAACAACCCATGAAAGCCATCAATTTCTCTGAAGTGACATGGGATGTATGTCAGGGGAAATTTATCCTGCACAGTTTCACATTAGTTTTCATCCTGATATCACCTCTGCATTGTGAGGCTTAAAGCTGATCCGGTGGCCCCCATAAAAATCAGCCTGCTCACATGAAATAATTATTCACCTCTGCATACTTCCTCTCCCAACCTCCAAAATCATTCTTTTAAAGCTGAAAAAGGGCACCTTGGTTGGCTGGGCATTTTGTTGTTTGCAGGCTGGGCCCTTAAGCGTGTTGATGACAAAGGACAGAGGGTGGGGAAACAGGGAGCCTGCCCCCATATACCAAAATCCATCATGTGCTTCTGCCACTTCTCATTTGCCATGGACAGGAAGACAAAATATGGAAAGTGCAGGAAAGGTCACTCTCAAGTTACTTCAAACCCAGCTGAAGCTCTGATCTGCCAGATGTCTTACATGCAAGTCGAGGTTTTCCATGAAATTCTGTTATCAATTTTCACACCAAAGAGGTTCAGATAAGCTTACACCTCTGCCTGAACCTCCAAACTTTTTGAAGTTTGCCACCACTGCCGTTTTTCTCCCATACTGCTTTTTTTT
>VYZQ01008160.1:0-16628 GCA_013400655.1 Mystacornis crossleyi
CGGCGCGGCCGGGATGGCGCGGAGCGGCGCGGCGCTCGGCAGGGCGCTGGCCCGGGGGGCCGCCGCCAGGTACGCGGGGCGAGGCGCGGTGACCGCGGGCGTGACAGACAGGGGCCGGTTTCCCGGTTAGAAACTCGCCTCTTCTTTGCCCAAGCCAGTGGCAGAGTTGTGATCTGTCAAAAGAATTAAAAACTGAGGAAGCGCCCGGATATTTTCCCTTCAGATAAGGCAACACGTTCCTTCTCACCTGAGCATTTGTTAGGCTGGCTGCGACAGCTTGAGAAAAACTATGCTTTGGGGAAGAGTTAACCTTAGAACTGAAAGAAAAAAGAGCAGGCAGATGAGAGCGATTTGAAAGTCTTAGTATAAAAGAAAAGCACCTGTTAGCACTGTTACGGCAGTGCTGCTGTGTTTCTTGATCAAACTCTTTCATCCTCATAAAAACTGTCAAAAAGTGGAATAGAGATTAGTTCATGATGTCAAATTTCATGCATTTGACAAAACTGTTACCTGTGCAGTGGTATAACATAGCATTGGACCACATTTTTTACTGTACATCCTTTGTGGTATAATGTCAGGGTTCTGTTTGCAATATTAAATTCGTTCAGTCCTGGTAAACAAAATTGCTGTTTTAAAGAGTAGTTTATTAGAGCCTCCAGGGCAATATTAGTTGCTGGAAGAGTGTTTGGTATAACGAAACCCATTAAGCAACTGCTTGCAAACTAAGTTTAAAAATGTTTCTAATGGAAGCTGCAAGGCTCTTGGCAGCTGGTTTTAAGCAAGCACAAGCTGGATCAAACCCAGTGCTGTGTTACTTGTAGCCTTGGAGCTGGGGATGCTTCGCTCCTGCCGTTGTCCCTGAAGTGCACTCTGTACCTGCTGCCAGCCCGGCAGAACCTCACTGTGCTCAGTAGCAGGCTTCAAGGGCTCGGTGCTAAATTAGTCTTGTGTGCTTATTCAGACTGAGATGATAATGAGGAGACTTGATGGTACACTCATTTTTTTGGGATATGAACAGCTGTTGACAAAGAATTTGAATGGGATGAACTCACAGACCATAAAAGCAGATATCACTAACCTGATGAAAGTATCAGTTGCGGTACAGTAAATATAATTGCCCTGGCATGCTTCTGGCACAAATTTCAGTCTTTCCACCAAGGAGTTAAGAGCGCCGTTTTTTTCAAAAATGGTAATCTTTAGGCTTAGAAAATTGTATAGTTATTTTTAAAAAATAACCACTGAATATGGATCACTTCCATGTGCATGTCATACACCAGAAATGCTTCCTTTTCAGGTCATGGAAGTTGGCTGGTACTGTGATCAGTCCTCAAGTGCTTAGGGAGAAAGCAGGGAGTGGCAGGAGTGAGTGATGCCAGTAAGAGCAGTTGTGAGTGGAGATGGTTCTGTCACTGGCAGAGGATAAGTACAGAGGTGGCAGGTGTGTCTGAATTCTGGAACGGACTTGGCTTTTTCTTCAGTGGCCCAGGTCAGGTTCACAAAAACATGTGACAGTCCATGGAAACCAAGGGACTTAAAGAGATCTGCTTTCCTGAACTGGGACCCAGCCCAGCACATTCTCACAGCATCTGTTCTTCAGATAAAATTGGGAGTCTCACCATACTTGTTAGCATTATAACCTCTTAACCTTTCCTTCCTCGAATGGCACTGTAATTGTGAAAAGAACGTCACCTTTCAGCAGCTGAGAGATTGTTTGTAGAGGCTGTTTTTCAGCCTTGTGGCTGAAACAGGTTTAGATAAAACTGCATGAAATGATAGACTGGCACAGTATTACAGTAAAAAACAAACCAAGAGACAAACCCCGGTGACTGGTTTGGACTGTGTCCTGTACATAGCCCCAGATAAAGGAATTTAAATCAGCTGTGCAGAGCGAGGTCTGCTCCAAGCATTTGAACACCTTCTGTGAATCTGGTTGAGGCAGCTACAGTGTTACTGGCACCCTGCCAGCATTCCTGTCCAAGCTTTTCCTTAACAGTCTTGTAGGGTCTGTCCGGAAAAAAACAGACTTTGTCCACATCCCTTGAGATACTGTTATAAACATTTGCAAGTTGTCTAAAGGCTTTTAAAGTGGACTTATACTTTCTTCATTTTGACACAATACTTCTATCCCATCTTAATTTCTTGCCAACTGCAATGATTACCGTGTGTTGTCAGTCATCACGCTTCATATCCCAGTTGCAGTTTTTTTTTTAAAAAGTCTGTACAGATTGTTTCTAACCAGCTGCTAATGGTGATTATTTCCCTCTAAACTCAGTACCAATTTATTATTTACCTCTCTCCTAAGACAGTGACCATATAAGCTGATGTGCTCAGTCATGGGTAACTACTGTATTTCTTTAGACTTCTAAATTATGTTGATTTTTTAAAAATATATTGTTAATTTTAATTAATTTCGTTTAATTCAAAATTAGTAACTAATTTTTTGACTGATTTGGTGCTTGGTAAACAAAGAAAAAGGGCATCTACCTGTTCATTGTGTTTTAAAAACCAACAAAATAACCAAACAAACCCCAAAGAAGCCTAGTTCTAAGTAGAAGAGGTTGACTCCATTTTTAACCATGTGAATCCAGAAGTATAGTCCTGATTGTATAATTAGAGGAAGATCAGTAAAAGACCTGGGTTACTCTTTAGCTTATGTTTGTCGAGTCACTGAAGGCCAATAGTGGCATTTTTACTTTGCTGGTACCAAAATACAGAGCTTCTGAGGCAGCATTTTGCATTTTGACCAATTTGATCTGAGCAAAATCAATAATTTAGCAGAACTGTTAAACACAATAAATATTTTTTAGATTTTAGTGTAGATGTTCACAGAGAATGCTGAGGTGTAATCTTAGAATTAGTAGTACTTTTAAAGGTAATTTGTTAAGTTTTACTTATGAAAATACCATGTCCAAAGTTCTGATGATATTTTCTGAAGGAAATGTTGCAGCTGGGTAAACAAAGCACCTTCTGAAAGGACTTTCCAAATGAAATTGTCCTTTTAAGAGAAGGGTGGCAGCAGAGGCATTATAGCAGAGTTCAGCTTTCTATCTCCAAGTGAAACCTTCTCTACTTTGTGTATTCCAAAAGGGTAAAGGATTGCAAACTATGCCTTGATGTTGCTATTGAGAGCGCCTGTTCTGCAAACTGTGTGTATGTGAGACTTGAACATGAACTCAAGCTGCCATGAAGCCAGGGGTTAATGAGACCCTTTGTATTTCACTCTGCCAGTTCCTTTTGTCATGACTGGGGGCTATTTTTAGTTTCTCTTAAGGGGAAAAAAAAAAGGTGCCCCTTGTGGTTTTGACAATTTGTATACTATTACAAGCCTTCATTTTTCCATCTGGCTACCATTTTCTGGAATGTTATACAAGAGACTGTTTGTCTTACCTGAATGCATTGTTATATATTTTGCTGATATGAAACACATCTAAAAGCATTTTCCCTGTTTCAGGCACTTGGCTTCCTGTGGTATTCTGATGACCAGAACCTCTCCTTTGCAAGTACCTGTAGTGAGCCATGCTTTTTCAAGAAATTTCTTCAATGTTGCTGCACCACTAATAAATAAAAGAAAAGAATATTCTGAAAGAAGAATTATAGGGTTGGTATAAAACTGTGGAAAGAGACTTTAAATGCTTATTGATTTTGTATTTGCTATAATTAATCCAAAACACTACTAATTCAAAATGCTGAGTATCCCTGAAGACATGTCTCTGACTCTGCCCAACTGGAGCTTGGAAAGGAGTTTGTAGAGATCAGGTTTACCAGTCTGAAACTGAGTATAAAAAGAGTTCCTACCCAAAGCCCTTGGCCCATAGCAACAAACAGCAGAAATAACTGTTCTATTCCATGACAAAACAAAACCAACCTTGAAATTGAGTAATACACTAATCATTTCATCTAGTAAAATGTGAATAAACCAACAGGTGTGAAAACTCTGTTCCATTCTCTCCCAAATACATGCTAATGTTTGCACTTACATTACGTTATACTTCTCAAGATTTTCTTCTTTATTTAAAAGAAGAACAATAATTAGTTGTGTGATGAAGAAACTTAGACACGGAAAAAGATTTTGAAACCTTGTTTGCCTTAGAGCTAGTGGGAAAATCCCAGTTCATTTAATGATACTGGGATCTGCCCCCCATCTATGGTCCACAACACTATGAGCTGTTTATTAGCATATTTTTTGACTATACTTAACATTCCTTTTTGTGATAGTTCTTGAACTGCAACAGATCTTCCGTAGTCACTTAAAAAGGGCCTTTGTCCAATAGCCCTCATTGCTGAGTACTGTTGAACGTATGCTTCGTTTTAAAGGAAATTAGGTACATGCTTAATCCCATCTGTTTCAGAGTCAGAATGAAAAATTAAAACCCATAGCTATGTAATACTTTGCCATGTTACAGCAGAATCAACTAAAATGTTGCCTTAATATTGTTCCATCTGATTTCAATATCCTGCTTGAGCAGAGGGAGTTAGATTAGAGAACCTCCAGAGGTCCCTTCAAACCTCAGCCATTCTGTGATGCTGGAAGGTTTTTCCACTGCATCTGGTTTTTAATTAAGCTTTTTCACTTGGGCTAAAATAAGGAAGGTAGTGCTCCTCTGTTTAAACCTTGTGAAATATAGTACTTGAGTTTTGGTACACCTTGTCTTGGGAGCCATGAAATGTTGATTTTGGTTTTTTTTTTTTTTTTGGTGGAATGTCCAAGATCTGCCTAAATGAGGACACAGCTGTGCTGGAAAAAATGTTTCCATTTGAAATGTATGCATATTTACCTGATATTGCAGAAAGTAGCAGGCACAAGGTTCATTATTCACTAACGTTCCTGCTGGATGGTATGGGATATTTTGCTTCTTAATGCAAAAGCAATTACCAGTGTATTACTCTTCTTTCCTCTTAATTAGCAAAGCTGCATTTTCAATTTCCAAAATCAGTGGCAGTGACCATGTCCACCTTCCAACAGCCTATGCCATGTATGCCATCTTTGAAACGCTTTAATACTGAATTTAAAGTTAAAATACCTTGTAACTGTAACATGTGTCTGTTTCCAGGTATTCCATGCAGGAAATGTATGAAGTTGTTGCTGTTGTGGAGAATTACAAACTCTTTGTTCCTTGGTGTAAAAAGTCAGACATACTCTCGAAGCGCTCTGGGTACTGCAAAGCACAGCTAGAAATAGGATTCCCTCCTGTAGTAGAGAGATACACGTCAATTGTTACCCTAGTGAGACCACATTTAGTTAAGGTAACTGCATTTTTTTCTTCCTAACCATAGTTTTCCTTGACTTTTGTTTGTTGAAATTTGAATATCCAGGAACATCTTACTTCAAAACAAAATCGATGCTGGAAGTTCTTTGTGTGGCTTAAAACTTGTGTTGCTTTTCTTAAAAGACTTTAGATAAACTGGGGAGAATTTGAATGTGCTATTAAAACATAACCTGCCACATGAGGGAGGAGAGGGAACCACTTTTTAATTTGCCTTTGCTGGAGACGCTGGCAGCCATTAAATGAAGATATAACATTTTTTGCTTTGGTTTTTTATATAATTTTGTCCAAGCCTCTCTAAATGCCAAATTCGTACTCACTTAAAAGTTATCTGACAACTCTAGCCTCTGATGCCTTAACAAAGTTCCTATCTGTCATTACTTTTCTTTTCACAATTTTAACTAGCTAATATGAAAAGCCTTAAGTTTAAGGGTAGGATGTGCTGAAGAGATTGTTATTCAGTATAGTGATGAGAAGGCAGAAGTGTGGATTTAAAGTCGATTTTCTTACAATTGATTTCTTCAGAAGAGAAGCAGTTGTATTTCTCCTTTCAGCTTTTCAAGAGCAATATTTAAAAGTAGAAAAGTGTCAAGGAAGACAATTTAAATGATGCCTGGATCTTCTGTTTGTTTGCCTTATATGTTCAAATCTGTTTCAGTAAAGAATGGCTCAGAAGAGATTCCTTATAGCAAAACTGCCTCTCCCTCAGCAGATCCTGATTGGTTTGGAATAATTACTGGAAATTATAGCAGTTGATTGCTGGTCAAGATAATTGTTTGAAAACCCTATTTCACTATTCTTTTCTAGGCTTCCTAATAAGAGACACTTAACAGAAAATGAGTTTCTGAAGTACAGGGGAGATGTAAATTGGAAAAGGAATACGCAAAGTGCCTTTATACAATATACTTATTGATTCTGGAAAGAAAAAAGATTTTTCTCCCTTTATTAAAACAAGCTGAGCAGCTGTAATGGAAAATCTGTGCTTCACATCCTGAGAGCTTTCCTTTTCTACTATTCCCTGACAAGACAGGCTTTTTTTCTTTCATACAGCTATCAGATTGGCTTACCAACTCGTTTTCCCTCCTAATTTACTCAAAAGAAGCATTCTTGTCTCAGAAAAAAAACCCCACAAAAGTGGTGAGGAAAACCATTTCTTCAGATTTCTTCCCCCGAGACTCATTAGGCTTTTCTCTGCTGCAGTTACTTTTCCTAGAGGTTTGCATTATACCCACGGAACTGCAGGAACATTTCTAGGGAAGTGATTGTGTGCTTGGACTACTTCACTGTCCTCTCAAGTAACTCCAGGCAAAGGCACCTTGCACGTGGTCAGGCACAAAATGGGAATGGGTTTGGTGCTTAAGATTTTTCCTTTGTCTGGGGCTTAAACAATGGAAAAATCAGACTGCTAACAGCAGTTTTTGCTGAGGGGGAAAGCATGGAGTGAGTTTGCTACTTTTAAGACTGGGAGGAAGGGGGACACAGTGGCAGTTTTCCTATTTTTCCTGCCATTTTGACAGCAGTAGGAAAGAGCAGGCCCAGTTCTTTGTGTCTAATCTTTCCTCTACTCCTCTTTCTGATGCAAAAGTAGCAAGGCCATGCATTATCTCATTCCTGGAAAGAAAACTGTAGGTGTTTTTGTGCTGGTGATTAGTCTTTGAGATGAGTCACCTTACCACAGCTTTCCAAGCCAAGCAACACCTATTCCCTGGGGGCAGTCTGTTGGAGCAGAGCTGCTTGTGGTAACAGTAAGAACTCGTGGAAAAAAAAAAAAGTTACAGAAATTTTGTCTACAAATTCCAAGCCAGTTGAGGTTATGTATTTGGATGTTCTATGCATCATGCCACAGATCTGTTTTGTGCCACTCAACACACAAATTTTTCCCCTCCCTTGAAAGGACTTCAGTTATTTTGCTTTATTTGACACTGTGCATATAGGATCTCATGCTCCCTGTGCTGTAAGAACAGTTTTAATTATGCCACGATGATCATTGTTTAACAAAATGCAACACAAGCTTCAGTAATACCTGTTTGTCACATTTATAAAAGCCTAATTGTAGCTTGATTTTTTAAACTTTATTTTAGGCATCATGCACAGATGGAAAACTCTTTAATCACTTGGAAACAGTGTGGCGTTTGAGCCCAGGTATCCCTGGTTATCCAAGGACGTGTACATTGGATTTTTCAGTAAGTATGGTAATTAAAACTACCACATGCTAGGAGCAGCACATAGAAACACTTATCTTCAACTGAGGGTGCTTTTTAAAATGCCTGTACTACTTCTTTAAACATATATACACAGAAAACAAGTTAGCTTTAGTCAATTCTGTCCAAAAAATATTTTGCAAACTTTACTGCTGGAAACCACTTCAGTGTCCTGTAGAGACAGCAGCCTTCTGTGAGGTGTCCAGGTATCACAAAACAGTCTAGGACAGGCACCTCTCATCCTACAGGTCTAAACACGCTGAAGGTTTTAGACAGTCAAATACAGGAGAAATGCTAAATATGCTTTGCTATTTCCTTTAATTACTCTACAACCTAAATCTTCTTGGTACCAGAAAGCTGATGTTCTGCCATCTGTCCTGATCGGGCTGCAGTTTGGTCAGTTTAATTTCCTGTCTTCCAATTTTATTCTTTAATGTATTTTAAGCCTTACTGTTTCTTTCTTTCTTTAATAGAAGTGTAATAGATTTTTGCTGTCTCTCTAATCCCTGATGGGATACCAGTGCAGCCCAAAACTTTTGCTCTTTAAATCCAGTACCTGATTTAGCCTGATCTCACTCCCAGACAAGTTGTTTTCCATTCGAGTTACTGCTTTTCCATGTTGTCTGTTTTGTCTGCCATCACATTTTTTTCCTGTGTTTTATAACAAAGTGTAGGTGTTGCGTTGAGCTGGGGGTTGTAACAGGCTGCAGAAGTACACGGAGATGGGTTAATCCTGCTGCCACCTACTGGAATACTCTGCTTTGAAAATTATCTTCAGTAAACAGAAAAAAGAGCTTTTAGAGTATTTTTAAACTAGCACATTAACCTCCTTGGGTTATTAACTTTCAGCTTATTGCTGTATTGCACTTCATACAGTTCAACAGTAAAGATTAATCTATAGGCACTCAAAGAACCGTATTTTTAAATGGTTTGCATGTTATTTGCTCATGTTATTTGTATTTCTTTAGGCAAGTAAGTGTCAGGTCTTTCTACTAACTAATATATAAGCTATCTTTTAACCCAAGCCATAAATCAGTTAAAAAACTTGGACTAAAGAACTGTTTAAACCCTACAGTCTAAGACCAGGCTCTTTGAGAAAACAACACCACACCTCCCCAAACCAAAGCCACATTTTGACATTTCAAGTCAAGAACTTCAGTTTAAAGGGAACCAAAACTGGACCGGGTATGGACATTTTCATTTTCTTGGGGGAACACTATCAACACATCTTACTGCTTACCCTGTTATGAGGCAGCAGAAGCCAGTGCAGTCAGCTGAGCTTAACCCCTGCCCGTTACTGCCCTGCTGGCAGGCACATGCAGGCAAGGATGATAAGCATTTCACAACAAACTCCTCAAAACAGGCCCTGCAATTAGAGATACTCAAGAGAAAACTTTGATTTCAAGAATGTTTGTTTGCTTTAGAAAATGTTATTTGAGTTTCAGGCCATGCTGGTTCCCACAAGCTGCTGTATCCTGTAGCCTGATTTCAGGAGACACCCACGTACAACAGGGAACTTTCCTCGTTTGATTTCAGCTCTGAAATGATTTGGTTTATTGTCTGAAGCATACCACCATTTTTACCACCTGTAAACTTCATTAATGTATGTCATAGCTCAAGACTTACATAACTGCTGAACAGGATGCCAGACTCATTATCCCTGCTCTGCAGAACCCCGCATGCCCTAAATGACAGCTCTCAGACTTGCAAGAGGCACATTAATTTTACTGATGCCTGAGTTCTAGCAAATGTAAATGAAGCTACACTTGCTTATGGACCAAGCTGTTTAATTACTTCTGTACTACTGCTTTGCAGTTAACATGCATTGCTCCTAAGGAACTGGGGAGAAGCTGTACTTGCTCCTTGTGGCATTAAATCTGCTGGTTTCTCAGGAATGACAAAAATTACTTAAATCCCAATCCATTTCACTGACTGCCCGTGTCAGGTCAGGAGTGGGAGCTGTTGAGGTGAGAGATCTGACCCACAAACCAAATCTGTAGTTTTAGTCGTTAAACTGCTTGTTTGAACCTACCATAACTACTGCCAGCAATAAGGAAGGACTGACTTAAAATATTGGCATTTAATAGGTAACTATTTCAAGCCGCTTTTAAGTTTCTTGGGCATGCTCCAGCTTACCTGTTAGTCTGCTGTCTTGCCATGCAGGATTTTCTTCAGACAACTGCTGTCCCCCAAGTGAATTCTGTGCACAAAATAACAGTTAGTGTTTGTCAGTAGTTTTTCATTATCCCAAACCTGTTTTGTCATGCATCATTTATTTAAACAAAAGACAGTTTAGGTAAACATAAATGACTGCTTCAGAGAACTGAATGAAAGGATTCTTTTAATGGAAAAGCCATGGGGTACAGTCCTCAGACCAAGGAATATGGATTTTCTTCTCAGCCACATTCACTTATTCCTTAGTTTTAACTGTTCTCCTACAACTTACCTGCAGCCTTCACTGGAGGTTCTTTAATAGTTATCTATTTGTAACAGCATTTTACAACGGCATATATAAGAAAAATAATTATCTTTTATTTTCTTAAACAGATTTCTTTTGAATTTCGTTCACTTCTACACTCAAAACTTGCTACGCTATTTTTTGATGAAGTTGTAAAGCAGATGGTTGCTGCCTTTGAAAGAAGAGCATACAAACTCCACGGCCCAGAAACCAGCATCCCTCGTGAGCTGATGCTGCACGAAGTTCATCAGATGTAAAGGGAACCTGTAACAACCTCAGCTATAAACTCGTTTGTACACTTCATTTGTACAAAGTGCCGTGCTCCTCCTCTGGGGCATCTCTTTCTTATCTGAGCTGTGGGTGCGATCTTACGCTGTACCAAACACACCTGCTCAGCCAGGCCGGTATGGAATGTTCCAAAGCTGCAATCAAGTGCAGCTTAAAGCCTTATCAGTAACAGACACCTGGCAGCTCCTGTAACCCGGGCTATCTCAGGCTGCCCTTTAATGCCAAACGGCTCCCGCAATCACAGCCCAGGCTCGGCCTTAGCCACGCTCATGGGGTTTTTCAGCACTGTAACACATTAACTCAACTTTGTGGGAATGTAACTTCAGAGTATCAACTCAGCCAGCTCTGGCCACGTGGAGGACACGCTGGCTTCCCAGAGAACGGCACAGTTTGGCAGCTGTTGAGCAGTGGTGCTTCTAATTCACATGAATGGCAAAGGTAAGTCAGGAGTCTGCAGCTGCTCCTGCAGTCACCACAACTGCTCTAGAAGTCCCCCCGTTTTCAGGGATGAAACACAAGGGGTGTGCACAAGGAGTGCACTGTGATTTGAGGGCAGCAGTCTCAGCCATAGCCAGTGGTTCCCAACGGGCCTGTCTGGAATGTGTAGTAAATTTGGCAGGCTGAACTTGCCCCTTGCCATTCCTTCCCTGTTACACATTTCACTTTGGTTACTTCCATCTCATCTAATGCAAACAGATTAAAAAGAACCCTTTGAAATAAGTGTTACCTCTTAGAGAACCAGGTGCCAGTGCTGTCCTCCCTGGAAGCAGGGAACAAGAGGCCAGCACTGCCTGTAAGACAAGCACAGCCAAGGCCAGCTGTCATTATAAATCATAGAAGAGAGCATTAAATCTTAGTTCTGAGGTTTTTGAGTACCGTACTCCCACTGTGATAATGCCATCTTGATTAAATACACGTTCAGTACTTCTGTTCCTGAAATACTCTCTTCCCAGCCTCTGAAGAAATCAAGTGAATAGGTTTGAGCAGATTCTAAATCCTTACTTTATGCTGCCTTGCATTACCAAATTTCCTTACTGAAATTCAGTGAAGCTTCAGGGCAGGTGCTGAAGCTGGTCCTTTCCCTGCAGTTCATGTAATCTGTATGGTTACTACGGAACAGCATATTAATATAGAAAGGTATGTTTCAGAATAAAGACAGCCCTGAAACAGTTTCAAACAGTTTTACTTAAAATTAGAATGTCACACATCCCATCTGTGGAAGGATAGTTACTAAGGGCAGGAAGCTAGGGAAAGCAACAGCTGGATTTAGGTCATTTTTACAGAACTGAGAAGTTGTAAAGCACTTTTGACTGTTGAGGCAATCAGAGAGAAACATACACGTTTGGGAACACAATTATTCTGCAGGCGGGAAAGCAGAAAAGACTCTACACAGTGTTATTGGCTGTGTCAGGTCAAAGCACACAGAAGGGGCAAAGCAACATTTCTAGTGCAAAATAACTAAATCCTGCACCCCTTACCAGAAAGGAGCAAGGAAAGAATGGAAGGCTCAAGGTGAGGAGGTAACCACATACTACACCTGAGCAAAGGAACTATTTAAAAACCCCAGAACCCTTTCTTAGCCAAGACTTACCTGTTCGATACCCTCAGGGCACTTCCCTTCCCCAGGGACTGTGAAAGGTACACTTGGGCCTGTTCCAGCACGTGAAACAACCAGATAGACAGGGCAAAATAAAGTCAGGGCACGTGCCTTGTTTTCAGAGCAGTGTTTAATATTTCAAAGAACTGTAGTGCAGTTCAGCTTAGATATTTCTTACCAAAATTAAAGCACTTGCATTTCTGAAAAACATTCTAGACAAAGGAATGTTTCTCGGAGTGAAATGCCCTGTCATTTTTTCAAGCATGTGTCAATTTCTACTAAATCTTAAAAAGCAGCAGCAGGCTGTCCAGGCTCTCCCATAACTATGGCTTTGTGTGCAGATGAAGAAGGTGATACATTTTGTAACTTTTGAGCAGTTTATTACATAAAGGTCACATAACTGTATTTGCCTACTTTGTACACAATTGTCTAGTCTCACGCACAGTGGCTTCCAAGTTCTTCCTAGTACTGGCAAGCACCAAGAAATTCTGAAATAGAGTATCAGGTGCCTTAATTAAGTTCAAATCAGGACCTTGGTAGATGGATCTTGCACCCAGTTATCAGGAATGTACAAATGTCTTTATTCAAAAAATACAAAATAAATTATCTGTAGGCATGGACAATGACTGTAAACAATTACACGTGTGTTAAATGAAATCCGGTAACTGATGGTTACAGTGATTCTTTTCAACACCAGCCTCACTTCAGTCACTATCCATCCTCTCACACTGATAGCTCAAGTTTTTGAAGTCAGAACTGTCAGTCTTCAACAGCACAGCTCATGATGCGTCCCTATCCCAGGAATTAGAACATGCCACCTCCCATTCCTCCGCCCATCCCACCCATTCCTCCCATTGCCGGCTCCTTTTCTTCTTTCGGAACTTCAGTCACCACTGCTTCTGCTGTTGATAGGAGAGACGCAACACCTGCGGCATCCATCAGAGCAGTTCTCACAACCTAAAAATAGGCAAGAAACAACTTAAAACCTGCTGACCATCGCAGGAGATGGGAGGAAGCAAAGCTGAGAATTAAGACCTTTAGGTTACCTTCGTTGGGTCTATGATTCCTTTTTCTACCATATTTACAAAGTCCCCAAGCATTGCATCATAGCCAACTTCTGATGGGCTCTGCAGGATTTTTTCAACTATCAATGATCCTTCAACACCAGCATTCTTTGCAATAGTCATTGCTGGGATTCTCAGCGTTCTCTTGATTATTTCAATGCCTGCAAGAAAAAGGATGGTTGGAGCTCTGTGTGCATACACCACTCCCACTGCCAAGGAATGCCCTTGTGCTGGAGATCCATACAAAGAGAAAACCCTCCAAGCAAGAACATAAGCTATTTTTATCAGTTCCAGGAGGAAAGGTTCTCTGCTACTTGACGCTTGCCAACAAATGAAATCTCTGCAGGATATTCATGCACATTTTAGTTTTACTTCTACAAAAAGTAGTAAGGAGTATTTTTACTCATTATATGTACGTGTAACATGACACAGAACCTTTTTCCATTTGATTTGCCGCACAGCCTCTTGAGGATTATTAGATTTTGTCTGTCTGCAAAAACTTTACCAGCCAGCTCCCAGCTCTAAGAATTGCCACTCTCTGCTGGGATACGGCTGCTGTGTCTTTCACAGTCCAGTCAGTGATGCAGTGAGAAAGCTCCTTCCCACCCAAAAGCAGAGACCACCACACCAAACAAATGTGAGGTTTCCTGAGACCAAGTAACTAAAACTCTGTGAAAGCCATCTGCATGTCATTTGCTAAAGCCTCAGGACAGGAGAAAGCCTGCCTGATACTTCCACACTCATCTTCAAGTCCTTTGCTTACCAATTTTCTGATCCTCGTTGGCCGGAGTTAAGGCATCTAAGGCTGGGATGCAGCGCAGCAGTGCACAGCCACCACCTGGGACAATGCCTTCCTCCACGGCCGCACGGGTGGCGTTCAGGGCATCGGTGACCCTGTCCTTCTTCTCGTTCACTTCAACATCGCTCGTGCCGCCCACCTGCCAGCAGCAAGCCACACGTCAAGGTCTGCACAAGGAGCCCATGGGGGACAGCACTGCTGCCACCAAATTAAGTAGCCGATGCCTAAGAAGTGCCAGAAAGCCAACCCACCCTCTCCCATACTGGCAGTCTTCTTCTGTACCTCGGCACTCAAGAAGCCTAAGCCCAGCTTTAGTTCATCAAGTTCTTAATACCTTCAATACTGCTACTCCATCAGAGAGTTTGGCCAATCGCTCATTCAGTTTCTCTTTTTCATATTCACTGGTGGTAACCTCTAGCTGTTCGATTATTTCTTGAATGCGTTTCTCAATCTGAGCCTTTTCACCCTTCCCCTTAAGGAGCATGGTGTCATCTTTTGTCACAATGACCTCTCCAACTTTACCAAAGTCATGAGGCTGAATATCTTCCACATTTAGGTTCAAACCCTCTTCTCCAAACACCTGAAAGAAATTTTGTGAAAAGTTGGAATTCACACGTTCCCCAGACATCAGGTTTTTTATCTACAGGCACATGAACACATACAGCAGGCTAATGGTGCACAATAACCACCTTACTGCAGTTCCACCCACTGGGTGAAGAACCTCTCCCGGATATCCAACCTAAGCCTCCCCTGACACAGCTTCATGGTGTTTCCTTGGGTTCTGTCACTGGTCATATCCTTGTATTTTGAGAAGTTACAGATATTGACACTTCACTGACTTTAGAACAGCTTGCTGGTTTGTTACTTTGTGCTGCTATCAGCTTAAACATGAAGTTTTATTTCAACAGCCTCCTCTGGGTCCCAATATTGTGCTATAATTTTGAAGTACATATTAAAGAAAGGGCAGCATAAAGCGACATTAATCAGTGCATCAACTATATGCAAAGTCCAGTACTAAGAAAATTCATTCAGTCCATTCCAAACATTTTAAATAATTGCATTTGCCACATCTGAGTTCAAGCAATTGTGAAACAATCAGTTTTATAAAGGCAGCAATTGCCTTGGAGTTCCTCCTTCCCCTTAACAACTCAAATCGTGCACGGAAATCGCGTGAGACTTCAGTCAGTTACAAGGACATATCACTCCAGGATTGTATTACACAGCAATTATCAGTGTCTGCATTTTAAGAAAACAGATTGAACAGTAACATCAGTTACTGTTACATTTTTGAAAGAACAGAACACAGCCTGCAACCCAGCAAATACAAGCCAAGGACCTAAAAATGCACATTATTTTCCTCCTCGAAAAGCATTAACATTCCTTGGAGCAAAAAGCCATTTAAAACATCATAACTTACAGCACCACCAGTAGCAATTGCCATGTCCTTAAGTTGGTTTTTCCTGTTGTCACCAAAACCTGGTGCTTTTACAGCAACAACCTGAAGGCCAACCTTTAGTCTGAAGAGAAAAATTCAGAGAATGAGTCTAATTACTAAGCCAAATTATTTCAGTACAGCTCTAACAGTCAAGCAAACAAGAGACCATCAGGAACTGAGGTGGTTTTGCTCAACAAGGTAGTTAGGACACAACTGAGGTTCTGTCTGAGTTAATGCAAAGTATAGTGATGTTAAAAGGTGCTGTTTCTTTGGCACAGGTAAGAAACAAACAGCCTTACACCAAAGAAAAATCAAACACGTGCTTTTGTATGTATTTCTTTAAAAGGATAGAAATAAAAAAAGCAGTATTTGTAGAAAAGAAGAGATTTTAAGCATCACCTGTTCAAGACTAGAGTGCTGAGGGCTTCTCCATCAACATCTTCAGCAATGATGACCAAAGGTTTGCGGTTGGCATTGGCAATTTCAAGAGCTGGAACTATGGACTGTACGCTAGAAATTTTCTTTTCACTGATTAAAACATAAGCGTCCTGAAATTCACATTTCTGCCCTGCAGAAACAACATGCATTATGTGAACAATTCCACTACACAAACATATCAAGCATTCTTTTAACTGAAACAGCTGCTTTGGAGCAATGGTTGCACTTTTCAACTTCATTTAAAAAAAAAAAAAAGAGACAACTTGTTTTCTCCAAGACTCCACTCTCAATTCTACATCGTTCTGCTGTATTGCAAGGCCAGCCTGATGTTCACATGAACACTGTCCCCACTTACCAGAGAAAAAACCAGAACCCCCAAAACTCCAAGCTTTTACCAAGTTCAAGTTTTCTGATGGGGAAGGACCATCCCTGCTCTGTTTGCTGTGGTTCACAGATAAGGGACTGTAAAGCCTTTAACAGGTGCCATTATTTCTAACAGACAAGAGCCACTGGGAGGTGTTTGACATGGCTTGTTGTTAACTCACCTTTAGTTGTATTAATAAAATATGGAGAGATGTAGCCTCTGTCAAATTTCATACCCTCAATGATTTCCAATTCATCGTTTAGAGTTTTTCCATCCTGTTTAGATGCAAGAAAATTTGCATGAAAATCTCCTCTATTTGCTACCAAAAGCACAAGTGCAGTTTTAGCATATTAGCACAACAGATCGAAAGTCTCTGGATCCCACATCAGTTCCACGTGCTTTTCAAAGCAGAAGGAATGTAAGAGGGAACAGCGATCAAACTCTGATCTAAAGGAGCTGGGGAAGGATTATGGAACGTGAGCTGCAGCAGCAGCATCACAGCCCTAACAGGAGAAGAGACAGTCACTTGGCACTTTGAATGTTGGCCAGTTCTTACCTTGACAGTGATCACACCCTTTCGTCCAACTTTTTTCATTGCATCAGAGATTATATTGCCAATTTCCTGATCTCCGTTAGCTGATATTGTGGCAACCTGGAAAAGTAAGACATTTAATCTCATTTCCCAACACAAGGTGTTTCCTCATGATAAAAAAAAAAAAA